>OOFC01049963.1:0-11437 GCA_900323345.1 Pseudochromis fuscus
ACCAGGGTCGTTATCAGGCCTCTGCAGAGCTTGGTGATGATCTGTAGAGGCCTGATAATGACCCTGGTCATTTAAATCAGGTGTGTTGGAAGAGGGAAACATCTAAAACATGCAGGATAGTCTCTCTCTCTAGGACCAGGGTTGCTGACCCCTGATTTAGTAGAACAAAGTCCAGGCTAAAATTAGTCCAAATTGTCCATATAGTCCAGGGCAGGGGTGCTCAATCCTGGTCCTCCAGAGCCCCTATCCAGCATTTTTTAGATGTTTCCCTCTTCCAACACACCTGATTCAATGATCAGCTCATCATCAAGCTCTGCAGAAGCCTGATAATGATCCTGGTCATTTGAATAGGGTGTGTTTGAAGAGGGAAACATCTAAAACATGCTGGATAGGGGCTCTCGAGGACCAGGATTGAGCACCCCTGGTCCAGGGTTTCTCAATTCCAGTCCTCAGGGCCACCTATCCTGCATGTTTTAGATGTGTCCCTCTTCCAACACACCTGATACAAATGACCAGCTCATCATCAAGCTCTGCCGAAACCTGCTAACGAGCCTGGTCATTTAAATCAGGTGTGTTGGAAGAGGGAAACATCTAAAACGTGCAGGATGGGGGGGCCCGAGGACCGGAATTGAGAAACCCTGATATGGTCAAAGACAAGATGGTCACATCATACCAAATCCTTCATAATTGTCATGAAGTGCGTAGGTCAGTTTTTCCAGAGGAAGTATCAGAACCTCCGTATACCAGCTGTCCACTGCAGGGTGGTCTTTAGATACAGAGAGATTGCAAATCATATTTTTTGCCGTTACAAAAAACTCACATGATCAAGAGAATGGAATAAATCAGGTTTGTCAAACTCGTGCCATGGAGGAGCTGAGACCCTGCAGGTTTTCTTCCCAGCCGGTCACTAAAGCAGGTGATTTTAATCATGAACTCCTTCAGTTTGAGGGAAGGAGCTCATCAGTGAGATCAGCTGCTGAAGAGATGGTTGGAAAAAAAACCTGCAGGGTCTCGGCCTCCATGGCACGAGTTTGACACCCCTGGAATAAAAGAAAGTAAAACTCATCCTGCATGATGTCAGGGGTGGGCATTCACTGGTTGGACCAAGGGGAGTGCAAGGTACAAAAAAAAATGCATTGAAATTAGTGAGCCATCAATACAGAGGTATGATTACGATTACTTGGAGCCCGGTGTAGGTAAAAGGGTTGCATGAACCATAATTAATCGTTAATTTAATGCATCACTTGGCAATCGTCTTAAGTGACCCAAACCAAATACACCCACAATGCTGCATGACCTTATGCTTGGGAAATTCTATATCCAGTGAGGTGTACAACACCTATCTGCTGAGAGCAGTGAGGCAGCAAAAATATGGTGAAACTGATTTTTTTTTTTTTTTTTAAAAAAAGGAGAATTAAAATTACAGCTCAGTTCAACAAAGAGAAATTAAGCTCCTTTATTTGGTCATGTGATTTCCAGTGGTGGATAGTAATGGAGTACATTTACTTGAGTACTGTAGTTAAGTACATTTTTTCAGTGTTTGTACTTTACTTGAGTTTTTGTTTTTTTGGAAACTTTTATTTTCACACCGCTACATTTTGGACTCCACTACATTCCCAGGAAGTGTGTCTTTACTTACTTATGCTGGCAATGCGTTTCAGGCAGTTTGTCCAGGTAGAGTTACCGTTGCTCATGCGCAAATCGGCAGGAAGTGACCGACAGCGGAACTGAACAATAAACAGGGAAGACAGGAAATAGCACGGTTTTGTCATTTTCTGTTTTTTTTTTAAACCCTATATAGCATGTTAGCCTCTCGATGGGAAATTTGAAAACAAAAAACCAAGACCGAACAGTCAACCAACAAAGTATTATGCACTCTGCAGGAAGGAGTTTTCTTTTCATCGAAGCCCTTTCAGATTAAAATACCACATTAACAGGAAGCAGACGCTAGTCGGGGATTGACTCGGGCACTGAGAACAATACAGCAATTTTTAATATCAGTATACAACAATACAATATTTTCTAATATCAGTACAGAGATAGATAGATAAAGTATCTATCTATCTATCTATCTATCTATCTATCTATCTATCTATCTATCTATCTATCTATCTATCTATCTATCTATCTCAATGTACTGATATTAGAAAATGTACTTTTACTTTGTACTTTTGAATACTTAAGTATTTTTAAAGGTAAGTACTTTAGTACTTTAACTTGAGTAACATTTTGATCAATAACTTTTATTTGTAGTTGAGTAAGATTTGACCATGAGTATCAGTACTTTGACTTAAGTACTGAAGTTGAGTACTTTGTCCACCACTGGTGATTTCTATTTTATCTTCCTGGAGTCATTTTTGTTGCTTTTCATTATCTGAGTTAAACAAAAGAGGCTCTAAAACGGAGCCCTGGGGAACTCCAAAATTGCCACCAAAATAGCTTCGCGTCACTCAAATAGCATCACTGTGGCAGAAAGTCTCGCCCACTTTTCTAGTCTGTCTTGTAATAATCTGGAAGAAGAGAATCAGATGGGCAGGGAAGGATGGGGATGAGTCTAAAAACAGGCGTGCAGATTTTAGGACATATGGTGCACAAAGCTGGATAGGTGACTGCTGAAATATGCTGATGGCAAGCACGAGAGCCAGAGAATCCAGGGAAGTTGGATAAAAGGTTTAAAAAGTTGAGTCGAATTTGCATACGTAGGCAGTGGGTGCAAAATAAGACCCTACATTTCAGCATAAATCCCATGCAATGTGTCATTTTTGCTGGGGGAACACTTTGATGTGAAAAACGCTGCGCTTACTGTAACATATTCTATGTAAATGATAACAACACTGGAGCATCTACTTTTTTTTTTTTTTTTTCCCCCCCCACATGCATTGATATGGATGTTAATGACCAGCTATTTGTCTCCTCGCAGTTGACAGCATTAAAGCACATTACTCCTCCATCTGTACCACTGCTCTCTGTGTTATGAATTATGGGTTGCCTCCTTTAGAAGAGCTCTGGGCAGGGTCTGTGGAGAGGCATCTAATGGCAGCTAAATGAATTCATGCCCAGATAAGGCGTAGGCTGCAAACACAGCAAAGCAACAACAGCTGTCAGAGATAGAGAGCTGAGAGAGGGAGATAGAGGGGAGCAGCAGAAGAGGAGAGAAGGAAGAAAGAGACCAGAGATGGAGAGAAGATGCAAAAACAAATGGTGTGTGAGCGTAAAATGAGAAAAAATCTGTGCTGCTCTATCCAGCCTCTCAACAAGTGAGGAGGTGTGTGGGAGAGCAGAGTGACATTAGTTGTGAGGAAATCTATTGATTGCCACAGCAGCCATTATTCTCTAAGTCAAGAGACTAAAGCAAATAAAGAAAAAGGGGAGTGATGGATGGTATTTGATGTGTTTGGGAATTTCTCCTCCTGGGGGCCATTGATTTGTACTAGATGTGTTCACAGTTGGTTGTTAATATTCGGGATTTTCTTTTTTTTTAACAGAAAAAAATACACATTTTTCAACATGCTATCCATTTATCGGTGGCCTTTAACAGTGGTGCCAGAGCTTGTTGTCAGTGTCTGTTAAGCCTATTAGGAAGAAGGAGGAGGCAAAAATAGAGATGAAATCCATTCATTTCTTCCTGGAAAGATATGTACTTTTCTAAACTGCGGCTGACATGCAGTCATGCTTTAGCCCAGAGCGAGCGGAGATACGCCGAAGGGGAGAGAAAGGGAGGCAGGACGTGTACCAACAAATGAGGAGGGGAGGGTGGCAGCTCCGTGGTGGAAAGGAGGGGAGGGAAGCATTTATGTATGATGGATGAGAGGTGGAGAGGGTTGCAGACTGTCAGATGTTCCCTTTATCTCTCTTATGCGTTTTTGATACGCAGAGTGAGGGAAGGTTGGCGGGTGGGAGGGCTAAGAAGATGGAAGGCGGCAATGGATAAGGGCGGAGGGGGGGAGGCGGGAGGGAGAGGAGGAGGAGGAGATGCTATCACATGTATTACCTGGCAGAATGTTGCCAGCACCTCTGCTCGTCTTTAATGAGGCCAGGAGTAACATTATGCAGATGAGCCTTAATGGAGCATGGACTACAGCCCCAACGCAGGGTCACCGATCACTACAACTCCTTCTTCCTCCACTCTCTCTCTGTCCGCCTCTTCGTCCGACTTGTTTGTGTCCTTCCCTTCCCCTTTTTAATTTTCTCCCTTACTTCCCTCCCAAACACATGTTTGCCTCTCCAGCCCATCCTCATCATCCCCATTCTCCTTTTCTGAGCCCGTGTCATCGATCTCCACTTCAGACATGCTGGATGATCAGAAGATGAATAGGGGTCCTTATGATGTAAAGATGAGATTCATTGCGGAAAGCGTGCTTTTTAAACCAGCATCTGGTGGAGAGGGGAAGGGAGAGGCAGCAGGGGGAACACAAGCAATGAGGAGAGCGGAAATTAAAGGCGGCGAGTCATGCGTAGGATTTTGCGCGTCTCGGATGGAATTTCGAGAGGGCCATTCCTGAATGATGGCTCATCAAGCCTCATTCTGCGCGTCATATCTAATTGCTTTTAGATCCGTTCCTATGGAAACTGCAGTTCTCTTTTAAGCTGCTGAGGGGGGATGTTTCATCACCTTTCCTCTTGGGGGTTGGTGCCACCATTACATGTATGGTTTGGATGAACACTCGGCGCTACAGAGGGATAAGCTCACTGGGCCTCAGAGGACAAACCGGGAGAAGATATGTGAGCGGAGAGGAGTGGGATAAAAGCATCGGGTTTCACCGACGTGGAAACATTGAATGCATGACTCGCTGTCACATGAGACAATGGGGGGGAGGAAAAGAATGAATATGCATTGGGCGTGCAAAAAAAACAAACAAAAAACAGCATTTTAACACAGGAAATAAAAAAAAAGATGCAGTTGTAAAGCAAATCCCCCCTTGGCGGACGAAATGATGACTTCTTTATCCAGCTGCAATAAGAATTAAAGTCATGAATCTATCCAGGAATCTTTCATTGGTCGTATCTTGAAGCTACAAACACAATAACACAAATACCGCAATAAAAACCTCATCGTAATAATAGTCGCGAAGCTTGTAAGAGCAGATGTTATAGATTCCTGCGCTATTGCCTCTCTGCGAGCTCATCTTTTATATTTATTTTTCATGCACCTGCCATAAGCTGTTTTCTGTTGTTACGCAACCACCACCCCTACAGTGATGGATGAATGTTTACTGGTAATTTGGACATGAGTAAAAAAAAAAAGCTTGTTTTCAAAGGACAAAAACAAGTAGAAGCAGTTATTGCTAACTAAATGTCACAACATCTCAGAGTGTTTTGTTTCTGGTTTTACTGCAGGGATGTTAAATGCTGTATTTTCAGAGCAATATATATACAGTACACTCTTGTTCATCTTCAGGAGAAGTAACAAATTCATAGGAGTAATACTGGTTTAATTACAATATTCCCCCCTAAAGCCCTGAAGCACTGAAGCAATTTTTTTTTGCCAAATTAATACGGCTAGTGGGCTGTATAATGTCAGGGTAGTAGGTACATTAGAATAATTTACATTATTTGAGACTCATTATCAAATATTTTCAGTTTATATTATAGAAAATAGTAGAACATTGTGCTAACTGGAATAAAATGGCCTTAGTTTTTTATTTTCTTACAAGGGATTATGCTGTTCTAGTTAGTTATGGTCTCAGCTGAGGTGAAGAGGATCCTCGGTGGTTTCTGGGCAAACACTGATTGTATCTGTATCTTTGCAGAGCTCCTGGCTGAAGATTCCCTCCCTATGAATTATGCATGGTCTCTCTAAATCATTTGTTGTTAACACAGAGTAATGAGGCTGATACTTAGCTGGATTATGAATTTCTTAATGGGAGTCATCTCTATTTCTTGCCGCCTTGTAACTATATACTATAGTTTAGTCTGGTTTTACTGTGTACATTGAAATAACGATCTGAAGCTGCTTGTGCGGTGACATCACAAACACTGCATGTTATAACTTGAAACAGAAAAGCCATAGGGCCTCGTCTCTTCTCTGGAGAGATCAATTCCTTTATTGGCTGCTCTCAGTCCATACTGTCGTCGGCAGCATCACAGAGAGAGCCTCTCTTTGTTCCAGCCCTCCTGCCACTTGGCCACTCAAGCCTGAGAGGGTCTCTGGTCACTGTACAGGAGCCCTTCATTTAGCTGCAGTCTGCCTCGTGCTTTCAGTGTCGAGGCCACTGGGACTGGTGATGAAGGAGGGAGCATGAGAGCTTCCTCGCCTCCTGGTACCTCCAAACACTCTTATGTTTTATCAAGTGCAAGTAGATACTGTTTTCACTGGAAATTCAGAAAGTGTGACACACAGATGCTTATTAATGTACCCCAATAACTCTTTTTAAGAAATAGGGGACATGAAATTTTCCTGCATTTTTACCCACATAATGCTCGCCCTGCACTACTGGCTGACTGGTTTACCGAGATACACTTGAAAACCACCTTTTATAGTATATCAGTGGTTCCCAGGCATGGAGGTTTGTCCTCTTTACCTTTCAGGGAGCAAAGCAATTTACCATTTGGCTACTCTCTCGTGCCCTGCACCATTTTAAAGTGTGTGGACAGTGTTCAGCAGGGAATGCCCTTCTATTTCAATGTGGATGTCCTTGTGTCCAGGGTGAAATCTTCTGTTTCTTTCATAATGTGCCGAGTTCGACAAGATGTGACACAGTTAGGATGGGCTGCAACTAAGCAACTTCTCGCGTTGTCATGTTGATGTGCTGACGGGTCATTCTGTGGCTGAACGTTTGATGACGTGGTGTGATGCTGTGGTAGGCCGGGACTGTACATGTGAGTATAGAAATCAGCTGAAGAGACCTTTGAAAATGTTGATAAATGGTCAGATGCAATAGAAATAAAAACAATAGATAAGGTCTGAGTATTGTAGGATATATACAGTTTACAATCTGTAGTTTGAATGGTATTCATCCTCTCTGACTACCGTATTTTCCGGACTATTGAGCGCACCTGTCTATAAGCCGCTATTGAACTTATTCAAACAGTTTCATGTGGTCCACTCTGACCGGGTCTGATGTGACGAGGCTAAATGTATCGGCGGCACGGAGCTTGCTAGCTTGTAAAAAGCTAACGAGCTTCGTCCCGCCCTTACATGAGAAACACCGGTGTTTAAGTTCAAAGCGTCAGAAAAAAGTAGCGGCTTATAGTCCGGAAAATACGGTAATACATGTTACCAACAGTCACACCATTCATTAGGGCTGAAACGATTCCTCAAGTAACTCCTCAAGTAAAAATCCTCGAGACAAAAAAGCTTCGAATCGAGCAGTATTGATCACAGAGTAGTGTTTTTCCAGAGGATTAGCTAGGTGGCGGTAATGAGCAACAAGTTCCAACCACTGTAAAACAAAGAGAAGAAGAAGAAGTGGCAGTTTGTCCAAGTAGAGTTGCCGTCGCGGGTATGCAATTGGGCAGCAGAACCACCTGATTAAAACGCAAGACACCAGAGAAACAGCACGTTAGCCCTCACTGAACAGTCGACTGACAAAGTATTATGCACGCTCTGCAGGAAGGAGTTTTCTTTTCGCCGAAGCACTTTCAGCTTAAAATACCATTAACAGGAAGCATATGATAGTCAGGGATTCTGATGGTATTTCTTAATAAGCATTTCTTGTATGATTACTCAATTACTACAATAATCAATAGCTGCAGCCCTACTATTCATTAATAATATATAAATCTCTCCAAATAAACAAAATTAAAAGTTCCTCTACAAGTCACATCCAGCTGTTAGATCAGATGAGAGCAGAGACTGTCATGGTCACTGCTGTGTTTATTATCGTTTCCTTTGTTTCTAGTGTTGTCGTCTTATTTTGTAAAGTCTGTTTCCCAGTATGTCCTGTTGTCTTTACTTCTGGTCTTTGTTCCTTTCCCCTCCTTTGGGATTGTCTGCTCCTCCCCTCATGTATTCAATTAGTTCTTCGTCCTTCCCCTCCTCATCGTCTTGTCCGTCTCTCCTCATGTTGCCAGTTTGTAGTTGTAACTTGCCCTGTTTGTACTTCCTGCTGTCCTTGTGATTTCTTTCTATCCTTGAAGTTTTTTTGTTTTTTTAAATCTTATTTTGTTGTTCCTTGTCTGTTTTGAACTCTGGTTTTTTGTTGCCCTTGGTTTTGCTTTCCTACCCTTTTGTGCTTTTCTAACAGCTTTGATAATTAAAAGCTCATTTGTTGACTTGCCTCCTGAGTCGTTTTTTCCTCCTCACCTCAAAACACAAACTGTATATGAAAAACAAAGAAACAAAAGAATCTCAAAATAAAAGTGCAAGAAGGTGCAATACCCCTGACGACCACTAGATGCTGGCTCCAATTCAGAATTTGGTATTTTCAATCACTCAGTCAACTTTTCGTCTGAATAAAGAGGAATATTTAGGGGTGTGGTCAGTTTGATCAGCAAGGAGACCACACCTGAACAACTAATACACATTAGTTAATGCCCTCGGCTTCGACATACCTTCTCCCTCCTCCCTTCATATCCAAATATGGTCGTTTCTGACTCCAACAAACCAACATGGCGAAGTGCTTAAATGCGAGTCCATAAACCAACGGGTGCTTTATGCTTTCTATATATAGTCCATGGTCGAGAGCCAGGCAAATATGCTGAGGACCATTAACTCCACCGCTGTACATCGCATAAATAAGGAGGACGATTTTTAAAGGACCTTTTTAGGTGTATTCTGCACCCACTTATACCTCATGCTCAACTAAACACTCCTCCCTGACTTTGTGGAAACACTTTGGATGCTGTTCGACTTGCTGCTGCATCATCTGTTTACAAGGTGATGTCCGCAGTTAGGCAATTAACACCAGCACAGAAGCTCATCCACTTGGTTCTTCATTTCTGTTGGGGGGATGTTAGCTGCTTATTCTCACAGTGATCAATGTTTGCCGGGTTATTGTTTTCACAAGACTGATTCCACCCCCTAAATTTGTTCCACTTGGGAAAATTAAAATGTGTTCTTCTTCAGTGCACAGTAATGCAGCGTGTTGTAATGGGCAGGAGCATCGTTCAAGGATAGAAGTGTAGTTACAGAGCGTCACATTAACTATACAGATGAGCTTTTACATATTTTTTCTTTATTTCTGTCTTTCATTTGTTTGCTTTCTCTTCTCTCTTTTCCCTCCGTTCGCTCTCAACTATCAGCAGTCAGCGGTTTAGATAAGAAGATGTTTAAATTCCCCCTAGCCCCTCATCATGGCTCGTTGCCTTATCAAGGTCAAGAGAGTGCTTTGCAACACTTACAGCATTTTATCGGCGCATTATCCAAGTGTGGAGGAAGACAGGGAAACGGGCCTGTGGGCTAGAATTCACTGGCAAAGCTTATTAAGCCCTGTACTGTTTTTGATGACAGGCCATGAGTAAGTTTAATATTGCTTGCTCTGAAGCTCTTACCACACAGACCTGAGGATCATTAGAGTCTAATCTTTTGCTCCTTAATCCCCGCCCCCCCCTCCGTGCTAGAGTGGACTAGCCTCACTAGCTAACCTTGTAGCTACGCCTGCTTCTAAGCAAATCCTCAACCTTGACTTGGCTTCATCTGTTTCTACAGGAGCCTATCCTCAGGCTTAGCCTTGCCGCGCACTTAAAACATCAAAAGCAGCGTTCCTCTTCACTCCTCTTCAAGAGAAAAATCAATTCAAATAGACACAAATACACAATTCCCACTCTGACACCCAAGATGTGTTTTTTTCCCACTGCATCCCTGTCCTTGTGGTTTAACCAAGCACGAAACAGTTAAGAGTATTTGAACCCATTTGCTTGTTTTACAGAGCCAATCAAGAGGGCGGTTAATATCATGGAAATTGCAAACAAAACAGTTTCTTTGATGTCTGTCTTCTGAGCTTGACAACAGGGAGTGAAGGTTAAAACCCAGCGAGTCTTTTAACATGAGGCTCTTTAAAAATCAAGTGCAGCATAAATTAAGGAAAATAACACCAATCAGAGCGGAAAGGATAAATACCTCATTACATTTTAAAAAGCAATGCAGCCGTTAAAGAAACAGACAAACAATAGTTGTTCAGCTGAAGGTCAGAATATGAGGCTGAGGCATAGGTTTTAAATGATCAATTAAATCATCATCGTCACACTCCTCCTGTTGCTATTATTTACATTGTTGTATGCATAATGGATATCAATTCATCTACTGTATTTCCCTGTGTCTCTCCTCCCATTAGAGCCCCGAGGCTGTGTCATCTGTATCAGCAGCAGCATCTCTGAGTACTAATGTGACCTAAGTGTAGTGAGTCGACAGAGGATCCATGCCTGCAAAGCGTGAGGGTTGAGTCAGTCTAAATTGCCTGCCACGGGTCACTGGGTGTGGGAATTGGGAGCATGACTGACAGTTACACAACACTATGACAGAAATTAAAGGAAGCAAGTGCAGCACAAACAACATACAGTGGATTTAACAGAACCTGAAGAGACTACGGGGGTTGGGAAAAGGTTTAGTACACACCAGAAAATAAAGCTTGCTGGATGGATATAAAGTGGAGAGACCATGTTACTGGAATTAAAAGGATTTAAGCTTTTCAGGCTTTCAATTCATTAGACGCACCTCTGTCCTGATGTTATCTGAATGACTAAATCAGTCAAAGAGCAGGTTTCTTCTGTTTAAAAGTCGCCCCTGCAGTCCTACTGAAAGGTTTCTCAGACCAACGATTTCTGATGCAGAGTTTACAAAATCCCACTTCTGGCTCTGGTCAGACAACAATGCTGCAATGCAGGCACTCTGGATTTAAAAGGTTGTAAAAGAAAATGTTTGTGCCTATATCATAGCTAATCTACAGCCAGTAAATCATCAGACTTTACAGTTTTTCACTTATGAACAAGACAGTAAATGTCAATCTAGATTTACAGTACTGTATTTTCCGCATTATAAGCTCCACCTAAAAGCCATTAATTTTCTCAAAAACCGACAGTGCTCCTTATATATGGATCAATATTGGTTAATTATGGCTACCGTAGTCAGGGGGTGTATATTGTGATTGCACTAACGTTTGATTTACCGTAGCGGTATCAGTTTCTTTTACGTGTTTACTGAATCAGGGAAAAGTTCCCTCCACGTTTGTGATGCACTAACTAGGTGATAAAAAGTTGCACTACCTGTTGTACCTTGCTGTTGGTAAAAGATAAAACTACGTCACTGACGTTACCTCGGAGAAAAAAATAAAACAGCTGTTCATGTAGCTTTGAACTGTGACAAATGGAGTTGGTAATACATTGTTTTCAACGAAGGCGGCGCAAATACCGGTGAGAGCTACTGGTATGTACAGTACCGTATTGTGAATGTACTAGCTTGTTGTGGAGTGAACGGAGTTGTCAGAACGTTTGTTTGTTTTCTATGAATAAAGTTTGACTGACTGACTTATCTGACTGTTTTGTTGACATTCACTTTAGG
>OOFC01049967.1:0-13923 GCA_900323345.1 Pseudochromis fuscus
CTCCGTTACACTAATCATTAATTACTCACCCCGCCACCGTGCAGGTCTCGCTGGTTGCTATGGAAACGAGCTGCAAAGACCACCGTGGTTACACGCTGTCGCGGCGATCTATTTCTTTCCTTTTGCTGGATGTTTGGTTCAGTTGCGTGCGAGTCAGATACAGTCTGTCAGACATGGCTGACTGGACTAAATCTTCATCTCAGATATGAAATTTCAAGGATTGTGCATCACACTATTACAGTTCAGCATTTTCAAGGTTGACGCGTATTTAATAGTGTGTGTGGTAGAGATGTCCTCTATTTTATATATCAGTGTTGGGATTTAAACACAGCTTCTCATTTTTATACTCATTGCTCAACCGACAGGCTTTACAATAATAGTGGAGTCAAAGGTATTTAAACTGACTGACTAGGAAGTAGTCCAACTCTTTTTACAGTCTTTACAAGTGTCAGAGTACAGGAAAGACTTGTTTCCTCTGATTTATTTCTCCCATATTGAACCACGCTTGAAGTTGTTTGCTGCCTTTAAAAATCTGTCTTTTCACAGAGATACCTTTTGTTACTGCTCCAACGGCCTTTTTCTTTCTGCGACAGATGACCCCCGCTCCAACTGATGCTTGATTAGAGTTTTATTCCTGAACAGTAACTGTCTTCAGCCAGAAAACACCGTGATAAACAAACAACTACAGATTCAGGAACAATGAATTAACAACCACAAAGACAGTCGTGCAAAATCACATGGAAAAACATCCCTCGTGCACCTTCTGACCAGAAATACAGGAGAAGTAATAGTCCCCAAGCTTTTAATGTGCACCTCTCCACGCATGTTTCAGGGCCCCTGTATGTGGGATTATATATGTTCAGAGTGTAAACTGTAATTTTGTTGTGTGCAGCGTACATAATGACAGTAAAGAAATCAGTCTTCTAATTCTTCTAATCTGTTACTTAAAATCTGAACTTTGCATCTTTCTTCTGTGTCTTTTCTTCTACCAGGCCAGCCAGCTAGGAGTTTACCGGGCATTTGTGGACAACTACGAGCTGGCTGTGGAGACGGCGGAGAAGTGCTGCCAGGCCAACACACAGTTTGCTGAAATCTCTGAGGTAAAAACAAAAAGAGGAAAAACAACACTCTGACTCTTTAATTTACTCCTAGTTACCAGATAATTGTCCAGTTTAGTTTCACCATTTGTTGTCTTTTGTTTGATGTGTGGAGCCATGGCGCATCTAATTAAAATACAGGCAAATAAACACTCAGTTGAGCATATGTTGCAGGCATAATGATCGCTGACATTATAGTAAATTGTTTGTTAAACTCCATCAGGGATAGAAGATAAAAGATGAGTGTCAGGTTGGAGACGTCCTTGCAGCATATTGTACTATTACAACTTTTATTTCTCCTAATCTGAATGGGATTGACTGAGTTTGCTCATCTAATCATACAGTCCCGTATAAGCTTTGGGTGTGCTTTCTGACTACATTACATTTACTGTGAGGAACAGCAGATCTTTGGTTGTGCTGATTACAATTATTTCTAGATGATGTTAAAATGAACCATTTGATCTTATAACTGGGCTGCCTCTGCAACTGGACTGAATGACAAAGATAACTAACATCAGCAGAGCATTAAATGACGTGTTATTAGTGAAAAGAAGTGTTTCTGAGAGCCGCTGTGGAGTCAGAAAGAGTCAGATTTGTTTAGTCCCTGATGTACTGTACTTGCAAAACACCATCCCATTATTCACCCACACAGCTTTTATAATTTCCCAGCATTTAAATTTGACCATTCTGCTGAACGTTTCTATACAAATGCAGCCAGAGGCAATTTAGTGTGTGTGCCCATGCGTACATTATTGTTTGTCTGCTACACTTGTGTGTACATCGTTTAAATGGAGCAATCTAGAGGAGGTTGGATGGTGTTTTTGTGTGTTTTTCTCTCAAGGAGGCCTCAGCTCAGTCTCATCCTCATCACCAACCAGCAAAGTATGAGCTCACATACACAGGCTGTGGAAGCTTGCTAGTGTAATAAATTTAAACATTTATCTATTCCCTAAACACAAGTTTCCAACTGTGTTGTGGGCTCCGAGAATTTCCTTTTATGTTGTACAAACTAGATTTGACAACATTTATTCTCATGCCTCGAATCTTGTTTTCAAGGCTGATATAGCAAACCTGACCCTGGTTTAAATTACTAAGCTACAGTCCCAGCAGTGTTAAATCCAGGCAGTGTAACATGGATGGGAACTGTGAAGACTCTAACAGCATTACAGCTCCCCTCATACATTTCGGGATTATTCTGTCTGTACAGCAGCCATGGTAATGGGTTCAGATGCAGCCTTGTAAGAGAATAGTTATGGTGGGTTTTTTGGGAACCGCTGTGTATACATCGACAGAGCAAATGTATATGTCTTTATTAAATAGCTTTCAGTTTATGGAATAAAAAATGAAATTCTGCGTTAAGCTACATGTGTTAATAAATCTGCTGACCAAAGCTTAGAGCTCATGTGCCATTTCTTTTTTTTTTCCCTCCAAGCATGTGGCAGTTTCTGATACATCATCAGTCTTTGTCTATGTTTCATGAGGTCTACCAGTTAGCGTTGAGGCTGGTATCTACATGCAGGATGGGGAATTCATCATCGAGGGTTGTTAATGGCCTAAGTAATGATGCATGACTCTGAGCCATCTGAGCAAGATGGTGGGGGGAAAAGCTGCTGAGGATGGCATAATTAATTTGGAAGTGGATGACCTCAGAGCTACAGCGAAGATAGTAACCTCACCATGTTTTCATGTGGCTTCATCTTACTAAACTGGTCTTTTTAAATGTTTTCTTTTTAACTTCACTGTCTGCACCTGTGTTTTGTGTCTAAACAGAACCTGAAGGTGAGGAGCCCCAAGGACTGTAAGGAGACAGCCAAGAACTCTCTGGAGGGTCAGTCATCTCTTGCTGGGGTTTACTAAGTTCTATTAAATTTTAATATAAATAAGGATATTTACATTTTGCATGCAATATTAATTCAGTCATATAAAAAAATGCGTTTGGTTTCTTCCTTTTCATTTCCAGCTTTGCTTTATAAGCCAGTGGACAGAGTGACACGCAGCACATTGGTGCTTCATGTAAGTCAGACAGAGTGCACGCTCATCAATGCTGCTGCATAATGTCACAGTTGTGTTCTGTTGTACCTTAGAAATTATCACAATTACTCACAAATAACCCAAGAAAACATGACATTGGTGTAATTTCAAATACTTCCAAAAAGCATTTTATTTATCAGGACCCGACTCAATAATGTAAAATACATTTTTATTGGTGAATATATTTTTCTGATTACTATATCTTGTTATGAGCTTAGTGCATCCATCAATCTGAGTGGTTTATACATTTTCTTGACTTTACTGTGTTCAGCAGATGTGCAGTTTAACCATAAGTTTGGAGAATTAGCAAGGCTGGACTGTTTCTAAAACTAAAAATGATAAGATGACAACATACTTGAATGTATTATATGAAATGCTATGATATATCCTTGTTGTCTCTGCATGCTGATCCCTGGTGTGTTTTTATTGGATATTTTTGTTTGCACAACTTCAATACTTCTTCATTTACTGCCAGGACTTGCTCAAACACACACCCACCAGCCACCCAGACCACCCGCTCTTGCAAGACGCCTTGCGAATCTCCCAGAACTTTCTGTCCAGCATCAATGAGGAGACGACACCCCGGCGCCAGTCTATGACTGTTAAGAAGGGAGAGGTGAGTGAGATTTCAAAGTAACACACTGATGACTGAAATGATCCTTGGGATGCCTTTCCTCAAACAGGTGATGACAAAAAGTACCACGGATACCACAGATGTTCTCTAGATGATGGCTTTAAAAAAAATCTGGCTCACACTAGTTCACAAAATAAGAGGTGACATTACTGTGACTATGTACATATTTTATACAGAGTCTTTGTATAGTAGGTATTAGCACTATGTTGTTATTGGTTGCAACATTTTTATTGCATGCTGTGTTGTAACTTGACGTTTTAATTTATTTTGGGCAAATTGAATGTTATGTGGAGCAGATACTAATGCATCAGTGTATCACTCTGCACTTTCCTTTAATATAAATTTGATCCTTGTAAACACTGGAATTGCTGCAGTGTGAAGAAAACAGCTGCTTTTTTGACAATTAGAATTAAATAATAAATGAATAAATAATTTCAAATAAATTAAAACCCAAAGCACAATTTGCTCTTTTTACTCATGCCCAGTCTGATGTACACTGCATTCTTTTGCATGATGATGTCATGACCCCACCCTCTAAATGACCTTGAAGTGGCTGCCAAATGAGTGTGCATGAGCCACCAATCTGCAGCCTAAAGCAGAGCCCATGTCCTTATATGGTCATACCAGGGTTGCCTAGTTGGGAGTGATTCTGTGTTTGCACTGCGTCTCCCCGTTTCCCCATCTCCCCCAGCACTATTGCACACACAAACCCACCCCCCACTGTCTCTCTCATCCCCGGAGATGACTTGATGCACATGAATGGATGCCTCTTGATTGATAGCTTGCGTGACACTGCCGTACATAATGCCTTGTAATGAGCCACCGGTCCGCTCTGACTGGCAGATTCCCAGTTAATTATTCATAAATGGAGGGTGGGAGGGAGTGTGTGAAAAGGCTCCTCCCCCTGCTCACAGGGGGTCATTACCGCACCCTTTCCACACACACACACACAGAAAAACGCACACTTTTCTGCTCTGCCTTTCTCCTACTCTTGTTTGCGTTTGAACACACACACACACACACACACACACACACACACCTCTTACTATCCCCGCAGGCCTCCCAGTCTGTCCAGGCCTCCACACCAGTCATCAAATATTTATAATGGATACATGAAAGCAGCACATGGAAATCAATGAGGCTCATTATATTGTACCTCACCACAGATAGAGTCTATTATAGACCTGAGTATTTTTTTTTCTTTTGTCTGTATTTTGCCAAGTGAGCGCCATCATGGAAGAAGCTTCAGTCCTCAAAACCTCATGACATTGGCTGAGAAGCTGAGAAGCTGACACCGTACATCCAACAAGGACGATGGGGTTTGAAAGAACAGACTGTTGCAGCCATATTGTTGTTTTGAACACTAATGAATGCAGAGTATTAAGAACACGTGATGTGCAGAATAACGTGACTGCGTTCATTTCAGTAAGGTGATTGGTCATTTATCATGATTTCCTTCATAAGGTGGTGATGAGAAGAAACAAAAACAATTCAAAAGCACAGGAGATGTGACCTGAAATCGAAAGGAGTGGATCATTGTTACCCTCCAAGTGTATCACACTAGTGAGTAACCTGTGGTTTGGTCAGTGGAGGCATGCAGGCAGCAGAGCAGCACAGGTGGCCCCCAGAGGCCCTCAACCCATCCTCCTGAGGGAAGGGGGACAAACAGAAACGGGTTAATTAAAATGCAAATGATGGGGCTCATGTCCTCGCTTTGCTTTGTTTGCCTTTGGGAAAGATATGCTCCTGATGTGAGTCTAGAAATGTACACACTCGTCCACACACCTCCACTTTTCCCATGATTCATTACACAAATATATCCTCATGTACACAGACAATGTTTCACAGATGCAAGATTGTAAAAAAAGCACGTACAAGCCCAGAGGTGCCCCTTAAAGCGTACGTTCTAAATATAAACACGGATCCTTGGTAAACTCGTGCCATTACTTGTGCACATGCTCTGAGCGAGGCTTCTCCAGGAGATGGTCAATATTTAATTCTGTGCTGTCAGCGCGCTCTGCCTCACGTCGCTCTCTTTCCACACTGAGACGATGCTGATGTGCTGGTCAGCTATTATGAGGATAGAGAAAGTAGCATTTTTCCTACAGGCTGTTCGATATTATGAAAATGTCATCTGATGCGCTGAGACAGCCGGTTTGTTAAGGATGTTTTTTTCCCCTGTAGCAGAGCAAAGCAGCAGTATAAAGCACATTTTGAACTTGGTCAGATTTAGGAATGAGTTTTACTGGAACCTGTCTGCATCCTGATACAAAGCAATGAGTTAAAACTACGTCCATACTCTTTATTCAGTGTTACATGATAAACTTACAATAACAGCTTTTTTTAGTCTGTTAACTTCATGTATCCAGCTGCAAGCATTCATTTAATGTTTTCTCTTTATCATGAAATTGGTGGAAAGAAGTGTTGCCACTCAGGTCTTATTTCAAGCCAATTTCGGTTATAAATTCTTCTGCTTGTTTTGCATTAGCTAGTGTTTGTTCTTTGGTAATCAGAGTCCTTTCTGGAGAGTAATCCTCCCTAATCTACAGCTGAACCTGTTGTTCAGTGATCCAATCAGTAATCTGAAGAATTCACTGCAGATTCAAGGTGATAATCACAAAAGATCTGAGCTTGCTGAATTGCACTTTTTGCACAGGACTGGCAGCTGTATGGGATATACAGCATATCTGAGAAGGAGTTGTCCTTTCAGATTGATATCCACTGGAAAAAATGTGTTGACCAGCTGTCCAAACCCCAAAGATCGTCACTTTACTACTATGGAAATGCAGAAAAAAGCAAATCTCAGCTGAAGCCATTTTTTGCATGAAAGATATGACTTACATGTTAGTTTTTACAGAAATAAATACAGTAAAAATTGTAATAGGCTACATATGTTAATCTCACTTATCAAAATTTAATCCCTGTATGTTTATTCTCTGTGTAATTGGCAATGGGTTGAATGTCAGTTAAACCCAGATACTGGCTAGCTGTCAGCTCAACCATCATGTAACTACCAGATTGATGCTATGCTGTGCACTGATGATGCACTGAACATATAGATTCTCACAGTTTAAGCTGCAACATTTCCCATTCTGTCAGTTTTAGTCTTCAGTTTGAATAATATGCCAAAACCAAGAGCAGCACTGTGATAGATGTCTCATTCAAGCTACTGTACAGCACACGTCCTAAATATAGACTGACATGACAGCATGTAGATTGACAGAGGTAAAGCAAGATGGAGATTTGTTTCGTATTCTAGTCGGGAAATATCCTCAGGGGGTTTTAATACATGTGGAGTGACTTCATAGATGTGCCATTCCCACGACGTCAAACTTCCCATTCAAAAACATGGAGACTGAGGGCTGTGCATGTGCAGTAATTACTTACCAGAGACTCATCACACATCTCGGTGTCTGTATTACAACACAAAACATGATGAGGAAAATATATCTGGACTGTCGGGAACATGTTTTCCAAGAATCCTATCTTTACTGTGAGTGGACTGACAGATGTAGGTGACAGCTTCCACTGGAGACAACCACTAGACAGACAGAAAGCAGTTAATCCAGAGGTTATCTATCGCAGGCCATCATCGTCGCAGACTTTATTCTGTGGCTAGTAATGAATAATTACATCCACCATTGGGAATTGGGTTTATATTAGTTCCTTATTTCAGGGATCAGACCATGATTGTAATCTGTTGGTAGGATCTCAGTAAGTTGCGTGCTTGCCGGCGCATGAAGAAATGCCTCGACAACAGATCACTGCAGTGGAGCTGCTTCTGTGATGTGTCACATGGTTCAGTATCTATCTAGAGTAAGAGGCTGCAGCATGACATCTGTTCCAGTGGGAGCAACTCTGTCTCCTTTTCTTTTTTTATTCACTCTCAGAGCCACTTTCTTACACCTCTCTCTATCCTGCTCCCATTCCCTCGCTGCCTTTGTCATCCTCCTTTCCTTCACCATCTCCAGCATAAACCCTGAGTGGCACAGCACGATCCTCCTCTTTGCTAGCAGATGTCCAGTCAGGTTTCGTAAGCCCATAAACATCCCTTTCATTAGCCTCAGCTCCACTTCAGTGTTTTCTGGCAGTGACAGTAACTGTGTGTTTGTGATGGAGTGGAGAGGAGGAGAAGGAAGAGAGGGAGGCCACGAAGATGAAGACAAGGATGTGGTTGGTTGTGAACAAGCGTGATGTCATGCTTCATGGCTTTGTTGCAGGGGAAGTTGTAAGACGGGCTAAGTTAGGAGCCGGGGTGCTGGCGTGGCCTCTGGGACAACAGGGAAGTGAGTGGGAAGGGAGTCTGCTGGTCTTTCATGAAGCTGAGATGTCCTGTGGAGAAGAATATAACTTGTTTCTAATGTAAAATGGTGTTGTTCATGCCGTCCTTCAGTGCCAGTGTTTCTATTTAAAGAAACATGCTGTTGTCAGCTTGCAGTACTCATTCTTAAATTGATTGTTGTCTGTATGTTTCCTGGCAAAAGTGTTGATCTCACTTAAAATCAACACAAAATATCAGGTATTTACCCTAAAGTGGAGCAGTTAAGATAAATATCCAAAACTTTTAAAATAATTAAAATCAAGCACTATGATGTGTGCAGTTAATGAAGCAAGAATACAACTATTCACTGTATTCTCGCATCTTTTACAGTAAGCCTCTCCAGCCTAAATTTTTTTATACCCCAGACCACAAGTAAAATGAAGGTTATGAGCATGTGAGAGTGAGTCATTTACTATTGAGCTGCGGTTTGACATTTGTCTGCTCCCTGTTTTATTTTATGTTCATTCTTATAAATGGGTTTCCATCTTTAGAAAATGGCATCACTGCCCCCTTTTGGCAAACAGCAGTATTACATACCTCATTATGTAGTCTGACATCAGTGAGAAGTCCAGAGCTCCAGCTATCACTTTCTCTTTTTCTGCACTACTTCATTCATTCCTCTGTGGTCTCTGCAAATGGATGATTACTGCATCCCCAGAATATGAAAAGGCAATCAGTTTAATAGATACAGTTATTGGAAGTCACAGTTTTCAGCAATTATTTTGTTAATACTTGGTGAACAATAGTCAGCTGTTACATAATGACCAAACCAGGTGAAAAATTTTGATGTAGTAAAATAAACCACCAGTCCTCTGTACTGCTTTCTTCCCATCATTGCTTTCTTTGTCTCCTCCAAGTTTCACCCAGATTGAAGAGAAGTGGGGATTTGTGAGGAGGGGAGGAGGGAAAACGTTTGTGAATGCAGCTCTAACACAAAGGCTCTGCAAATAAACTGTAGAAGATACCACACCTTTGTTAGTGTGAATGGGATTCTCATAGATTTTTTATGTTACCAAGGTGTGCATGTGCGTTTTTATATTTTTACATTTCTTTGATTCACTTCCACTGCACATTGCACCAAGTGGAATTACTCCACCAGTCACTGAGATTGAACGATTTGTGCCACTGACTCACCACCATTGTCTTTTTGCTGCCACAGAACCGCCAGCTGCTGAGGGACAGTTTCATGGTGGAGTTGGTCGAGGGAGCGAGGAAACTGCGGCATGTCTTCCTGTTTACCGACCTGCTGCTCTGCGCCAAGCTGAAGAAACAGATCGGAGGGTAAGGAGCTTCTGTTACACATCTGCAACAGTGAAATACACCCAAATACATCCATTTGTAACAGAAGATGGTTGATAATATAAATTAAAATACTTTCATTTCAATATAACACCTATTCTATACAGTACCCGTATCTATATGTGTATACTATATACAAAGACATATTATACAACAAAAACATAATGATTATTTAAATTGACATCAACAACTCAGAGATGTCTGACTATGCAATATTGATTCAAGTTTAAGATTTAAGGCAAAAAGTTAATGTAATAAGTCATTATATAACCAATATACCAGAGTATTTCACACTTTAAAAAAATGTTGTAAATCAGTATTTGATAGGTCTTGAATCACCATCACCACAGATGCTGCAATAATTTCATATTGTTTCAAGACTCATTCAGAATAAGATTTTCCTTAAAGCCTTGTTAATGTTTTTTGTCATTAATAAACACAGTTGACCTACTTTTCTCTGTCATCACACAACAGCCAAGAATTGTTGTCCAATTATTTTATGATTTCTATTTTTTTCTTTCCTCTCTACTGTCTCTCTTCCTCCCCAACTCATCTGCATCCTGCTTTATCATCTGCCTTCTCCTTTCATTTTCATTTTTCCTTGCTCCTCACTCTTGTCCCGTCTCATTTTCCTACTCCCACTGCAGTAAAAACCAACAGTACGACAGTAAGTGGTACATCCCCTTGACTGAGCTGACCTTCCAGGGCCCCGAGGAGACTGAGCCACTTACCATCCCTCAGGTGCCAGATGAAGAACTGGACTCAATGAAGGTCAAAATCTCACACCTCCGGAGTGAGATTCAGAGAGAGAAGGTAGCGTGGACGTGCACTAAATAGCATGAAAGGACTTTTTGGACAAAGAACAATTCAATCTTTTACAAATTTTAGCTTGGAGGTCCCCCACTGCACACCTACACACAGTCACAATGTTTTCGCTTGGTTTCAGAGAGCCAACAAGGGTTCAAAAGTCATCGACCGACTCAGGAAGAAGCTGTCTGAACAGGAGTCTCTGCTCCTGCTGACGTCTCCGAGCATGCCCCTCAGAGTCTACAACAAGAACGGCAAGGTGATGACACTACCTCTGTTTCTTCATTCCCTTACATCAACATTTCTGCCTCATCCGCCTCCTCCTGCTGCTGCTCTCTGTAATGACAACCGATCATGCATATGTTTGTCACTTTAAAATTTTCCCATCTGCTTCTCTTAAACACTTTTTTTGTGCATTTGTGTTTCAGGGTTACAGTTTCCTGATTTCATCCGATTATGAACGTGCAGAATGGAAGGAGATAATCAAGGAACAGCAGAAAAAATGTACGTCTCCCAGAAAAGTCCTGTCTGGTTTGCCAGCAAAATCTTTAGGTTGAAGTTTATTTAAATTTCTCTTTCTAAATTTATTTTCTGCCCTCAAGGTTTTAAAACTTCATCTCTGACGTCCATGGAGCTGCAAATGTTGACCAACTCTTGTGTCAAACTGCAAACTGTCCACCACATTCCACTTAGTATCAATAAAGAAGGTGCAGTACTTATTTTGTATCGATAAGTTTTTTACTTCACACTATAATGATTTTTCCAAAAGTTGTCTTTTACATACAAGGGTTAAAGGAGTCTGCAGCGTAACATTATAAGGCGTTTGGGGTTCTGTGCAGTTTTACTTTCATGCTTTCTTGATTTTATGCTTTTTCTGTGGCCAGTGTTGTGCACATCAGCACTGTTGTAAACCATAAATTGTACAAAAAACCCTGGAATGTAATTATAGTGATTAATAATTGTGGGTAAAATAAGGATGAAAAGTAGATGTGGGTTTAAGGCACATGTTTTCTCCAGTGCAGGGCTGTTTCATCTCATTCCTTCATGTCTGATTTTGTTCCAAAACAAACAGAGATGTGCATGCTTTTCTAATCTCTCCTCGCTGTCTTTTTTTTTTTTTTTTTTTTGGGACTGGTTTTCCAGAGGATGAATCCTCCGGTCTCTACGGGTTCCTGAATGTAATCGTCCACTCTGCCTCCGGCCTCAAACAGAGCTTGAGTGAGTCATTCACCTTCAGCCTTCATGCAGACAACAGAAAACACAGAAAATCAGACACAATGAGTTATTAAAAAAACACATCTTTAATATGACAAGGGAACAGTGGGAAACAGTCAGTACAGTACTTAGCTAGTTATACCTTTAACTCATTAATTTGTCAGAAACTGATTTGATTTGTTTTCTACAGATAACATCAAACATCTGTTCTTCAGTGGCCATTTAAATGACATTTCCTTTCAATTTTCTCCTCTCTGTCAGATCTCTACTGCACATTGGAGGTGGATTCTTTCGGCTTCTTTTCAAATAAAGCCAAAACGAGAGTGTATCGATACACCACTGAACCCAAATGGAATGAGGTAAAAGATTGGAGCGTTCAACTTGACATATTCCCAAGTGGACGAAATGATTCGTCGGTCATATGACTGTCGGTGCTGAACAAATGCACATTTTTATTAGTTTTACCCAATAATGCCTGTTCTGAAACCTGCGTTGCACAGATTTGCTTGCAGTATAATGCCCGACAGTGACAATCCATATCATGTGTGTTTGATTGTTTAACTCAGAAAGACTTACCTCATACCTCTCCTTCTTGGCACAGCGTAGGAATGTCTATCATGTATCTGACATCTGGTCGTTTAATCAGTTAACCGTTCATCTCTGCAGCCCCTGCAAACATATAGGAAACACACACATATGCACACATGCACACAGGCACATAAACATGTACGCAGTCATGACACAGCTGGATGATGGAAGAGGAGTATCTGTTCATCTGTGGTACAGTAATTTCCATAGTGGACCCAGAGACTCTTTGAGGATTTTGCCCAGCAAAGTGGAAATAATATTAACTAATGAGGGGCTGCTGGTGATGACTCACATCTGTCCAAAAGCTAAGTGAACCAACACGGTGTGGGCCTCAGAACGATGTGCAAACCATATGCAGAGTTTTCTCTTACATAATGACAGGGAGTGTTGGTCAGCTGTGTGTTGCAGTGAGAGATATGGATTAAAACACAAGAGGATGCAGATTTTTTCACCATGTTTCATTGTCTCTATCAGTTGGTGTCATCTTTCTAAAATTGCCAACTTTTTCTCCTCCCCTCTTTTTATGCAAGATAATCTCCCCACAACTATTTTTTGTGTTTTATTTACTTCCCTGCAGGAGTTTGAGATTGAGCTGGAGGGCTCTCAGACCCTGAGGCTGCTCTGCTACGAGAAGTGTTACAACAAGACCAAGCAGAACAAAGAGGATGGAGAGAGCACAGACCGCATCATGGGGAAAGGACAGATCCCGGTATGACATGACGTCACCCATCCCCCCTCCCTTCTTTTTCAGCAGACCCACCATGACTCATTACTGATAGGCAGTTATGTCACCATCACTGCCACAAAGCATGAAATCCATATTATTGCTCGCTGAATGAGTTAGATTGTTAAATATGCTGCAACTGGCTGATTAGGTCAATTACCTGGATGTGTAATGGATAGGTAGGGGCTGCTTAAAGCAAGACAAACTGCTCAGTAAATGTCAATGAATGTGATTTAACTATCAAAAAGTAGCGTCAAACTGCTCAGGTAACTGAAGTAAAAGACTGTGTCGCATTTTATTGGAATGACACAAAGCTGTAATTTTCATGCCACTGATCCATCGTTGAGCTGCCAGGTTCAGCTGCTAAAAGCATTCATCACAGTCCTGCACAGTTGGAAATGACATCAGTACTCTAAAGTGTTTGGTCTATAAAAATGCCAAAATCCTGATAAATGACACCATCCTGCGTCCAGCAATCTGGCCGTGAGACTGACTGATCGTAGGTTGATGGCAGATTTAGATAGCTGGTGATTAGGTTGCCAAGACAACAAAAGCCTGCAGGATAACGCCAAGTGTCACTCGGGAGATCAGCGGAGAGAAAGGCATCAGTCTCGTCTTTAATCCACCAAAAATCCCCTTCCCAGACCAGGTGTGTGTGTTTGTGCATGAGTGTGATCCGACACGGCTGTAAGCCTGTTTCTCTTTGTGTCTGAAAGATGTGTAATGGTTTATATTTTTTACAGATACAAAAGGAATTATAAAAACTGCATAATAAATAAACTGTAGCCTGTAGGAGGAATTTAACATTTTATAAAACTATACATACACATTAAATTCATTCTCAGATAGCTACTTACATGGAGACAGGTCTCTTTTTTTCCACATTATCTACTAAACTGTGACTTACAGTCACATGCTCCACCTAGTGGTTCCTTTGGTAATCCTCAGATATGATCCCTTCTTGACGGATGATGTCATTGAAAACAAGAAGAGTGGTGAGAAAGTTGCTCAGCAGGATTTTCACAAATCCAGAGGCAAGAAATTTCCAATCCTGTCTTCAACACAAGTCACAGTGGCTGACTAGCTTTGCAGGCAACCAGATGGGGCTTAAGTTAGGTAAACATACAACATACAGTATACTGTGTGTGTGTGTGTGTGTGTGTGTGTGTGTGTGTGTGTGTGTGTGTGTGTGTGTGTGTGTGCTATT
>OOFC01049967.1:13943-26985 GCA_900323345.1 Pseudochromis fuscus
GCTTCATTCAGTCACTGTGACCGCCACTCAGTCTATGCTGTGTGTGTGTGTGTGTGTGTGTGTGTGTGTGTGTGTGTGTGTGTGTGTGTGTGTGTACTCAACTTCTTTTGCCCCAGATGGCATGGCTCCTAAGATCTGAGTGTATTTGGGTGTGAATTTATCCTCTCTAAATAAATAATATTTGTTTATCATGTTTCTAAAAATATAGTAAAAGGATGTAACGCAGCAGAAGCGCTTTTGAAAACATTCTGCTCCTGCAGAGGGAAGATTTGTACAGTTGATGCAAATTTAAACTCTGTGCTCTGCTGCTTTGTCGTAACTGTGGAGTACATAAGTAGGACATCAGTATGCTAAAGATAACAGCAAATAAACTGCAAATAAATAATGGGATTATTAGAAGAAGCAAAAATGTTCCTCTAAACAAATCATAACATTTGATTTGGTGTACTGAGACTCAGTCTGCAACACAATCTAATAATCTGTACCAATGCTAGCAAAGGATCACAGGATAAATAAGAGGACGGGAGAAGAATAGTGAGAAAGAACAAGGTTGTGGTGCACAGTTTTGTGTTTGGAGGTTTCTCTCAGTGTTTTTTCTCTCATAATAATGGATCCTTTGCACAGTTATTGATCGAACTTCTAGCAATTCAGAGACATCTGAACTGTAACAATCAGACCAACTCTTTAAATGAGGGGTCACAAGCAAAAAAGGTTAGAAACCCCCAGCTTAATCTTTAACAGTGTGTTTGTTTTATAGTTGTGTCGTGTATTTTTTTAAGTAACAAAGTACCATAGAACAGAAGAATTACAAAGTGTCAGAAGTGCACCAGTGCAGGTTTCTTAGAATTAAACAGTTTCCTTGTACAAACTGAAATGTCAAAAACAAGTGTCAGTTTAAAAAGCAGCTTACTGAAAATGATTCCCAAGGGTCAGTTACTTTTTGTTTCCCCAGCAGACAGGCATCATGAAGTGGACGCGATGACGCATTCTTTGGTTGATATAAAAAATTACTGGTGCATTGAAATGTTAGGATAACATACATTGTTTATGTTGCCTCCTCTCAGCTCGACCCTCAGACTCTCCAAGGCAAAGACTGGCAGAGAACAGTTATTCCCATGAATGGGGTGAGTGTTTCACAATAATCACACTAAAATGTAGTAGTTTTGTATTATTTACTGTATTATTTCCTGACTTCACTGTTAAACATATGTCAAATTTTTTATCTTCTGTGTTAAACTACTAATATTATTTGTCAGCTCCAGTACAGCTTTGCATTTCTATTGTAGCACCACACAGTACTGTGGGATATACTGAACAATTTGTCCAGGATGTGTTTCACCAGTAGATTTCTACATCTGGTTTAAACACGACAGGATTTCCTCAAGATCAAGGAGAGCTATCACGGATGGATTTTCGGCTTGTATACTGGCTTCTCACGCTGTAAACCTGTTTTAACTCCAATCCCTTTTTTCCTGTGTCAGATTGAGGTTAAACTATCCATGAAGTTCACCAGCAGAGAGTTCAGCTTGAAGAGGATGCCCTCAAGGAAACCGATGGGTGTGTTTGGGGTCAAGATCTCCACAGTGACCAAGTGAGTTATTTAGTGACCTAAGCAGTTCTGCAGGTATTAGTTGTATTGCTCAATCTCATGACATTCCTCTGGGCTTGATTCATTTATTTTAATGACTGAAGGAGGTAAAAGAAAATAAAAAGGTAGGAGGCAGGCGGGTGGGAAGGAGCTTGTAGATGCATTGGTGTGTTGCATGTTTGTGGCCCTTGTTGGGTGGCATATATGAGGGTTAAAGATACCAAATGGCTTAACTAGAAATACCAACAAAGACCAACTAGTGTTGTGGATAAAACATTTCACCATCAGTCAGAAGCACTTGTAGTCCTCTCGGTAGCAAACATAACAATTAGCCCTGTGCATTTCATCCATTTGTCACAATAAACAAAACATTTATTCAGCATTTTCCTCTTTAAGTTTTTACTGAATACGAACCTGTTTCTCATCATAAATGCTTGTTTTTGTTTTCATCCAGACGAGAGCGCTCCAAGGTGCCCTACATTGTCCGGCAGTGCCTAGAGGAGATTGAAAGGAGAGGCATGGAGGAGGTGGGCATCTACCGAGTATCGGGAGTGGCCACTGACATTCAGGCCCTGAAGACTGCCTTTGACACCAGTGAGTACACACCCTTTAAATGTCATGTGTAAGCTTTTGAATTGTTTGTCTATGTTGTCATTAAATGTGTAAAAATGTCCTTTTTTTCTGGTAAAAGTCAGTTTATAATGATACACAACACTTCCACAGAGGTGAGGTAAAACAAAACATGATGATAATATGAAATCATTACATTGTTTATCTAGAACTATATGTTCACCAAAAATATAGATTGTCGTTACATCTATGATATTATAATTCTGCATTTCTAGGAAAGAAACCCATGAGGCTTTAATGACCATCACAACAAGGAAATCCTTTTTCTAATGTTTCTGGTGATCATTATTGTGACTGTGAGTTTGTGAAGACGAAGCGTTTCCATGACGTGAAATTATTAACCACACTTATGTACTAATTTATGCTAAAATACATTTGCATTTTGGCATATACGTGTTTGTCATGATGAATGCGTCTTTTGTGAAGTGGGTGTATTCTACTTCTGATGAGACACTGACACTTAAGTGGCATGGCGACTGCTGTTATTATCAAGGTTTTTCCCCTGTCTTGTCATCTCCTTTTGTCATTGCAAACCTCCTGTCTTCACGTTATTGTCATCTCTCTCCTGCAGATAACAAAGATGTGTCAGTGATGATGAGTGAGATGGACGTCAATGCAATAGCCGGGACCTTGAAGCTGTACTTCAGAGAGCTGCCAGAACCGCTCTTCACCGATGAGCTCTACCCTAACTTTGCAGGCGGCATCAGTAAGACTCCAGGGTTGATCTTCTCCACACATAACACAGCTTATAATTGATTAGATCGTCTATACGGGGTTGTGGTTGAACTGTTGTAACTATAAGGTTCAAGTGCAAGTAATGTAAAATAATCTGATGAGCAACTGCCCTGTTTTTTCTTTGCTTCTGTGCAGCCCTGTCTGACAGTGTTGCCAAAGAGAGCTGTATGTTGAACTTGCTGCTGTCGCTGCCAGAACCCAACCTGGTCACGTTCCTTTTCCTTTTGGATCATCTGAAGAGGTATGAATCACTCAACACACACAACCACACATTTACAACTCAGAATCAAGAATAGCAAGCCATGTATTTACAGTAGATGCACATAATAGCACTCATTCACATACATTTGGTTTTTCTGTTCCAGTATTATCTAAATGTTTTTATAATATTTAAATTCTTTGATAAAGAGTGACTCGCTTCAGTATGTTAATATTCAGAGTGTTGTACTGTCGTGTGCAGTATCCACCTTGCAGGCTTTGTTTATTGAAGCTGCTTTTATACTAGTGTAGCACAAGCAGTCACTGCTGTGTGATGTCATTCAACTGCAACAGCAAAATATCTTCTGGTTACCATGGTTATTTGAAGAGGTTCAGGCATTATGTGAGCACTAACAATGCAGATGCATCTGTTTAAAAGCACTGCTTGAGTGTGTGGTGAATGTAGCTGGAGATTCTTTTGTGTTTTGTTGTTTTTTTTGTATTTTATTTGTTTATATTTAGAAACAAAATTTTTGTTTGTATTTAGTAGGTTAGTATGTGTTAATTGTGTTTTTTTCTGGTATATCAGAAATCATTTAGTCCATAAAATGTGAGAAGATGATATAAAAAATGTCAATGTCTATTTTCCCAAGGTCAAGCCTCTGATAGTTTGTTGTGTCTAATAGATAATAATAATTATATTAGATAATTTACAGTAATGAATGATTTCTGATTATCACTGTATCAGTTTGTTTCCAGTCAGATTCCAGAAGTGGATTAGTTTATGGTTGTTTATGAATTAAAAACAGCAGGCTTTTCCTTTCTTGTCACCTGCATAGCCCCCAAAATAATTATGCCAAAGACTCCAGACTTGACTTATGTGAATAAGACCAAATCCTTCAAAGGGGCAACTGTCCCTTTGAAATATATCTTTAGTTTTTGCAACTCTGATAATCACATATTTGCATACAGAACACATAGATTCATCACTGCATATTAGCTTCACCTGTATGTACTCTTGTTCTATGTGCCACTGATGGACTTGTCTGTCTTTCTATCACCAGGGTGGCAGAGAAGGAAAGTGTCAACAAGATGTCTCTCCACAATCTGGCAACAGTGTTTGGGCCGACTTTGCTTAGACCCTCCGAGAAGGACAGCAAGATTCCTGCTAACCCCACACAACCCATCAGCATGGGGGACAGCTGGTCCCTGGAAGTTATGGCACAGGTGAGTCACACAGATTGTCTCCTGTCTGTTCCCTCTGGTAGCCTACCTCTGATTTTATGCTCCACTAATTGAGAGGTTGAAAAACTAAAATCTGCTTTTTATTTTACTAATATCTCTGTCTCTCTTTTTCAATATTCGCTCAGGTTCAAGTGTTGCTGTATTTCCTCCAGCTGGAGACGATCCCAACTCCAGACAGTAAACGACAGAGCATCCTCTTCTCCACTGAAGTATAGAGCTAACACTGACTCTGTCTGCCTGAAACTTTGACCAAGAAGGTGTGAAAAAGAGACAGACACTGGCTCAAAGTGAGCCTATTGTAGTATGTTTTTGAATTGACTGACTGTACTCTGTTCAGCTCTTGCCGCTGGGAAGGATTGTCTCTTGCGATGCCTGCTGTGTTTGAACACAAGAGGGTGCCACTTGGCCTCTGATGCAGAGAGGACGGGAGGTCCTTGCCATTCATATCTCTCATTACCCAATAGTTAGTGTGATTCCTTGTACCACCAGTAATTTTTTGGGTACATCTACAATCTACATTTCTCCACCTTGCTTTTTGTTGGTCTCAAAGATGAACCTTTACAGCTTGTACACTGTTGTGGTTCACAAATCAAGAAGTTGGAATGATAGTAATCAGACCACAAAGAATCAAACATGTCTCTCTTGATTCCTGCAATTGGTTTGTCAACAGATCTGAATTTCCATGTAACTTTGTGTTTGGGCATTGTTCCTTTTTTGTGTTTTTTTTGGACAATCATCAAGTCAAAACTCTTGCAAAATGTGTTTCTCCATCTCAAACATTTCTTCATGTCCTGTTGAGGAAAATTCTAACCGTGTCTTACATAATATCAGTGCATTCTTTTGGACAGGAGGAGACATTCGTGCTGTTTGTTGGGGTCAAAGGTTAACGTGCGGAGCTGCCACCATACTGGCTTTTTTTTTCTGTGTCACCAAAGGCACAGGAAGCCAACACCTGTATGTTAAAGTGTTTACAACGTAAACAAACCCGGTTGGACTCAAACACTATGACTTGAAGAAGTGTATAATAAAAGGAACCTGATGATTAGTAATACACTGCAGGCTGATCAGACTGTCTGCAGTTTTTTTCTGACCATAAAAGCAGATTTCCTCTATTTGTGTTGTTTGTGTCTCAAGGTAGTCTTCAGCTTAAATACCCAGGAAGCAATATATTTTCTAACATAGGAATTGTCTGTGTTCATATCTTTGCTGACTTCTTATTGTAACATAGGATGTCTTGCCAAATTAATATGTTTTTTGTTTCTAGGAAAAAAAAAGAAGCAGTTGTATTTACAGATACAGTACATGTACATAATCTGAAAGTTGTATTTTTCTTTTTTTGTTAACATTATAATCATTGATGCTATAATTGTAATTTATTTTGGGGGGGGGGCCTGGTGGAGAGATTGGTTTGTTTTTCTCTGTGAACTTTTTTCTGTTTAAGAAAGTGGTAGGTCTTAGCCTTGATTTCAAGTCTTGCAGTAACTCAGCAAGATTTAGCCTTGTTCTAATAGAAACTACTCAGCTGTTCCGTCCAGCCTATCAATTATTCATTTAGATATTATTATTATTATTATGAAGGTAACACACATGTTGTAGTTACATACTGTTTGCTGCTGTGGAAGAGGCACAAGCTCTTTAACTGCTGGGTGTTTTCTCGGCAGAACGTCTCACGTCCAGAGACCATTGCCTGTCTAGTGTAGACATTATGCAATGTCATAATACAGCACACACACACATACCCATATGACATTGTCTCCTTTTGTACCATTTCATCTGTGGCAGCAGAAATGCACTCATGCCATGTTAGAACTACTGTATTACAATTCAAGTGACCTGAGCACTCCGCATTTATGTCCAATGAAGAGCATATCTGTTGGCTTTAATGAAGGAATATTGTTTGTTTGTTTGTTTTTCTCTCACACATATAGAAAAGTATCTTACTAAATCTTTGCCCACAACTCATTGGCCAAGTTAGAGAGGAGCTTTTAAGATATTTTGTAAGTGCTGCAATGACATATTTCTGTATTTCTGCGTCACTGATTTAACATGCAGGCATGTTTTATTCATTTTTCGGGGTGTTTTTGGTTTCTTTTTTTTTGTTTTTTGGTCCTGTTACTGCTGTGTTGTTCACAAATTTGTCATCATAGACTCGCATTTGGGTTGTTGGTAATTAATGCGGTTGCTGTTTACATTTCACATGTCCTTTTCCAGCCAATGTAAGGATAAATATCCTTATTGGTTTCCCCATATATATCATTGAGGCCTAAAACTCAAACAGTGGATCTGGAAAGTTCTCACGTGTGCTTGTGCCCATAGTTAATATAATAAAAGAATCCACACATGAGTAAATTATGTTATTGACAGAAGTTGTTTCAAGCCTTTCAAAAGGTCCTTGAGGAAGAGTAGTGTTTGATTTTGGATACATATCAACCCTCGAATATTAAATTTACACTCAGTTTGTCCTTGACGTGTCCCAAAGGCTTTCCTGTGGTTGATAGGTTACAGATACAACAGCATTGTTCTCATGAAAAATAATATCAATATTTATTCTAAAAGTATTGATTCTTTCAGTCCCTGACACAGTTGTGTTATTGTTTTGCTGCTGCTGTGTACTTCCACTAATTTTACTCCACTGTAGCATCCTCACATTCTTTCATCATCCACATTGTAAGGTGTGAGAAAAACAATGAACCCACCATTCATTCGTTTATTAATTCACGTGTCACCTTTATAACAAAGTCCCAATTGCCTGCACTACTCTACCCTATCGTGCCTCGACACTTCTGCTTTTGTTTAGCGCCTGTGGATTTCTAAATGTCAGTGGAGACGTTCATTCTCTTGTTGCCTTTGCTGAGGACAGCCACACGTCTTTCATCTCTTACACACTAAGACAGGACCTTAAACTTAAGCATGGTCTTAGCTCATACTGTACATGCCTGTTGTACTCGCCACCTTCATTTGACTGTGATGCTGTAAGTGAAACTGTGTTAAAGTTGGTCTTTTTGGGGGCATCGGACAGAATTTGTTTTCCCGTGTCCTTGTTTTAGCTCTTGAAATTGAATCTCCTGTAATGTCTTTTATTTTTTATTTATTTATGCTTTGTCCCGTTTGGTATAAGACACTCTGCTGGATCTATTTATTTATGATATAATGGCATCTAAAGCTAAATTAATGTTTTAGAAAATGGTCTTTATATTGTGTGCTTTCTTTGAAAATGTCTATGTTAGATTCTGTTTAGCATTTTTGTTTTGTTTTTTTTAAATTGAACATCCTGTTAAAGTTACCAAGGTCTGTCTCTATTTTGTCCAGAAATCACAACCACTGTGTAGAACTGCAAACATTGTTGAACCCTCAATTCCTGCATTGCTATTTGTGTTGTACAACAGACTGGCCACTGTGATTGTTTAGCTATCTGACTTAGATAACTGAATAGCAGGTGCAGGTTCTTGTCAATTTAAATGGTAGATTCTGTGAGCTTATGTAACTCAAACTTCTCCTACTTTTCCCCTAGAGCTGTATAATATGTATTATACTAGAGAATACATAATTTGGTTTCCCTTTTATTTATTGTGGCGTCCACTGACGTATGATCGTTAAGGATTGAGCTCTCTCTAGTCTCTTTAAAAAAATCCTGACCTGTCAGTATGTGGTAGAGGAGAAAAGAGTCTTATATTACTCTAAATCTGCATTGTTTTGGTCTGTTGATTGTCACTGTAACTGCATGTACCCTCCATGATACAGTTCCCTTCGTAACCTCAATCCCAGTCAAAAAGGTTGAATTTTTCTGTAGCCTGATGATATGGTACATATTGCTATAAAAGTTACAAATCTCGGTACACGACCTCGATATCTATCACTACATTTCCATATTATAGTTAACACTTTTAAATGACCCACTGCTGCCACTTCTCTGACATCGCGCTACCGTTAAATTAGGCTACTTTAACCTTTGGGGAAATATTCTAGTTTTGTTTTATTACAGCGTATAACAATGTAAAGCTGAGGATGAGACTTGCTGACCAACCACAAACACTTTCTCTTTTTATTCCTCAATTTTTGACTCTTGTTCCTGATAAATATTCAATGTTCTGCTTGTAGAACTGTAAAAAGGAATACTGTATCCTGAGGGCAAACATGTTTGGAAGGCATTTGCAGCCTATGTTTGTACACAAAAATGTTAAATAAAATCTCCTGTATCTACATAGAAGGGTATGTTGTTCCTTTAGTTATTACCTCCGCCAAGGAGGTTATGTTTTTGTCGGCGTTTATCTGTCTGTCAGTCTGTCTGTCTGTCTGTCTGTTTGTGTTCAAGATAACTCAAAAACTTATGGACGGATTTTGATGAAGTTTTCAGGATATTTCAGGAAAAACTGATTTCATTTTGAGGGTGATCCGCAACACCGTCTGGATCCAGGAATATTTTTAAGGATTCTCCTCGCAAAGTCTCTCCTCGACGGCGTCCATCTTGATATGCTAGCGCAGGCGCAATGCAGTTGCTCGCGCCCTCCGCGCCCAGGCGATGCACTCACATTTTTGGAGCTGTATGCGGACGCCTCCGCGCCTGTCCACTCGAGCACTTCCCGACGTGTTCCATGACATTTACGTGACACGGACCCTCCTGCACCAACGCGGACATGCGGATGCGGAAAGTATCAATTGGCCTTAACAGTGCTTGGCGGAGGTCTGCGCTCTCAGAGCGCTTTTTTAGTTTGAGTATAATATGTTTGGTTTTACAAAATTTGTGGAAAAATCATGGACTGTGAGGCAGCAAGCATTGCACCCGGGACTCTGTTGGTTTGTATGTAATTGTTTAAAATGTCATCTTCCCTTCTCGTAGAAGTGTCATATAAGCCCATATGGGCTAGGCACATTTGTGCATGACACTTAAATAAAAATATTCATTTATTCATTCATTCATTCTTAGTTTTACTTGTGTTTAATGATAATTTGTTACAGTCAAACCATATCTTTATTTTTTCATTTCCTCATTTATAATTGTTTCCACCTGTTCAATGTTTTCAGCCGAACAAAAAATACTTGTGTCATCCACAAAATTGACCAATTTTAAACACCGAGATACTTTGCAAATGTCATTTATGTACAGAATAAACAGTTTGGGGCCCAATACTGACCCCTGGGGGACACCACAAGCAATGTCCAAATATCCAGAGCAGTGATTACCCAACTTTACAAACTGTTGCCGTCCTCTCAAATAACTTTTTACCCAGTCCAATACCAGTCCCCTTATCCCATATTTTTCCAGTTTATTGAATAGTATGTTATGATTAATTGTGTCAAATGCTTTTTTGAGATCAATGAATACTCCAATTGCATGTTTTTTATTGTCTATTGCATCTGTGATTTCTTCAATTGATTCCATTATTGCCTGTGATGTTGTTCTGTTAACCCTAAACCCATACTGACTCTCAGAAAATAGTTTATGTTTTTCCAAAAATGCATCCATTCTATTGTTAAAAAGCTTTTCCAAAATTTTTGAGAATTGTGGCAGTATGGAGACGGGTCTGTAGTTTGTAAAGTTGTGTTTGCTCCCAGTCTTGTACAGTGGAATGACCTTAGCAATTTTCATCTTTTTTGGAAATGTACCAGTTTGAAAAGACAAGTTGCAGATGTGTGCTAGTGGCTTTGCTACCCCCTCAATAACCTGTTTAACCAATGACATGTTAATCCCATTATAGTCTTTAGATGTTTTATTTTTACACTTTTTTACAATGTTAATAATTTCCTGTTCATCAACTGCTTGCAGAAACATTGAGTGGGGATTTCTTTCTATTAGTCTGTCCATGTTGTCTCCATCCAGCCCTGGATTCGGGATGTTCTTTGCGAGCTCAGGACCAACATTTACAAAGAACTGATTAAAAGCACTTGCCACTTCATCCATGTTATAATTTTCAGTATCATTTACTAGAAAGTATTTAGGTAAATTGTGTTGTTTGGCACCATCTCTAATAATACTATTTAGTAGTTTCCATGTCCCTTTAATATTATTTTTATTTTCCTCTAATTTCTTTCTATGATATTCTTTTTTGCTTAATCTTATAATATTAGTTAACTTATTCTTATATCTTTTATATTTACCTTCTGCTTCTTCTGTCCTATGCTTTATGAAGTTCCTGTAAAGTAAATTTTTCTTTTTGCAGGCATTTCTTAAACCTTTAGTTAACCATGGACTATCCTTATATTCTCTTTTTTATTATATTCTTTAATGATACAGTGCTTATCATATAGTGAAGTAAATATAGTCAATAATTTATCATATGCATTATTTACATCAGCTTCATTATAAATTGTGGTGGTTGTTGCGCTGACAGTGAAGTGCTGCCTGATGAGACGTTCAAAAAGACGCGCCATGAAGAAAGCGGAGAAGATGGCGCTGAAAAGCAAAAACAAGGTGGTGACATGAGAGAGCAGGGCTATGATAGGTTTTCTTGTGATATCATCAGTTTGAGAAAAGTTGCAAATGTTTCACAGGAAGTCAGACAATGACAGGTTTTTCAGATTAAAATGTTTTTAAAGTCTGACTTTCAGAAACAGTTAAAATCTTTGTTGTCTCATCATCTGTTGTTCTGCTGAAGAAAACTGATTTATCATCTGCCTGATCCAGTTTAAATATTAATTATTTAAAGACACAAAAGTTAAACAGTTTTAATTGAGAAACTAAATGATAATTTTAGAGTAATATTTTTAAAATATTAAATCTTTTCATGGTGTAATTAACATATATACCTGTATACATATGTGTATATAATCACTTTTTAAAAAATGAGAGTTTGCTGACAGTGAAATAAATGTTTATACATTTTTACACTCACAAGGAAACAAACTGTAAATACAAAACTAGAAAACTTCTGGGCATTTTAAATAAAGATTCACGTCATTGTTATGATCACTTGTGTGTTCTTTGAGTTACACAATATTATTATTATATTTGTCTCTTTGTTTTTGGCTTGTTTGACCTTGGTTACTTTGTTCTGTGGTCTTGGTTTTCTTGTTTCTCCTAGTGGTTCACTGTCTGTGCCCTCCCTTGTGGTTTTCTTGTTGCCTCCTGTTTTGTTTTGTTTAGTTGAGTTACTTTCTTGGTGTGTTTCCTTAGTTTTACTTCCTCTCTCTGTCCTCTTCCTTCCTGTGTGATAGCTGGTCCTGCCATAGACATATATACGTAGACGCCTCATTACGTGCTGCCGAGTTAAGTATGGCCTCCATATTGGATAGGTCTCCTCAGTGTAGCTTTGTACCAGAGTATTTTGTGTAACTTGTAAAGTTTGTAAAGCTTTCTTTTCCAGACCTTAAAAAAAAAAAAAAAAAAAAAAAGTAATTACCAGGTATATATGAGAGCTTCATACATGTACGGATGTATATATGTGAAAATCGGGTAAAAATTCAGGGAGTTATGATTATTGTAGTTGGACACAGACCAGTTCCTCAATACACGTACATGCAATGTGAGCGCACTGGACACCCATCCAAGATGGCGGCCGTGCTGCTACATCAGCTCCAATAGGCAGCAGCAGGTAATGTGGCATCTACATGTACATGTCCATGGGTCCTGCCCTGATGTAGCTCACCTATCTCACTGCTGTGCTCACCTGTGTCTGTCTGATCATCACAAATACTTCCTGTCTCTACCTTGTCTTTGTGAGTTCATCTGTGTTTCATTCTGTGTTACGTCCTTTGTTGGACCCAATGTTTGGCACCCGGCTTTGTTGCCTGCCACCTAGGGGTGGGCGATATGATGATACAAGACCGTCTTACGATCTACATTTTTGAGAGATCATTTTATCACGATCCACAGCACTTCTGCTGTATTTCTGCCACTGTTTTTGGGTGAATGACACACATGTGACCTTAAACCAATCAGAGTGATTGACAGTGATAGCCCCCACCCCATCATAGAGGTCTGGGGGTAGACCTCCATGATGCATGCATTGCACGGTACAAGTACCACATGGAGGTCATGGAGGTGGTACCTCTACCTGTTCTTGCAAAGCATTGTGCTCAGCCATGTCAATGCACGGCTCATCTACCACTGTGACTGTAAACTACTTGATGTCCAAGAGCCACTGAAACAAAGAAGCTTCCACATAGAAGTTTTCACAAGTCAGACGCTGGTGCATCACGAAGAGTTTACCAAACATCAAAGGTCATAACTCTTCCACTACAACCACTCAAGAGAGTTCTTGTTGCAGTTCCAGCTGATGTTCACTCTGTCAATGTTGCACTGCATGTATGTGCTGCTCAGTTTTCTAGAAATAACATATTATTGAAAAAACCTCTAATATCTGTGTTGTTGGTTTATGTTCAGGTTGCATATTAATGTGCTATAAAACTAATTAGAATAATAATTTGTTGCTAAACTGTATCAATACAGAACCAATTTTGATTTATGTTGTGGAAATGCAAATGAAAAGGCAAGTTTAGATTTTAAAGAAAAAAACTTCAAGTGGATTTATTGTCAAATAGCATGTACAATCTATATTAAATTACCTATAAAACGTCCAATGTGACAAATATGTCACAGATGTTTTTTTGCCAAAATGACTTCAGAAATATGTTCCATGTGGTCCATCTAGCCTGTATTATAGCCAGCATAATTTTGCTTTTAAGAAAATTGGGTGCGGGCTCTTACGG
>OOFC01049969.1:0-13601 GCA_900323345.1 Pseudochromis fuscus
CTTGGACCCCATTCAAACCTGCTCGCAGGTCTAGTTTTAGTTGGTTTTGATTACGGTCGTGGTTTCTTGTATTTAGTTTCTGTATTTACTCTTGTTTCTTGTGTAGTTTCAGTTTTTGTCTATCTGGTTTTGCTTTGGTGTATTTCATGTTGTGTCACTACGTCTGTCTTTCCTCAGCATGTCCTGTCTGATTCTGCATTTAATCTTGGTTCTGTGTATTTTCAGTTATTGCCATGTCATTTCCTGTTTTATTCTGTTAGTCTTGTCCGGTGTGCATTTTGCCAGGTTTTCCTTCCTTTCCCAGCCTTGTCACACCTATCATGATTTGTCTTGTCTCACCTACTACTTGATTGTCCTCTGCACCTGTTGTATTTGACCTCATGTGTCTCTGTCCTGTGCCAGTTTGTTTGTAGCTCAGCTCATGTTCCTGCCTCTTGTTCATGTTTTGTTCGTCATAGTTTTGCCTGTTTTTTTTTTGAAACTCTGCTTTTTTGGATTCTGCCTTTTCGCCTGTCGTTTTGGATACCTCTGATTGGATTGCTTGTTTACCCCTGTATGACTTGGACTGTATATTACAGTTTTTTACAATTGTTTACATACTGAAATGAAAATTTTCACACAATTAACAGATCTTTACACTCAAGAAGCCAAACACCTGTCCAGAGCTGCACAACAATAAGCGCACACTCAGCTTCACTCTTTTTGCAAAACATTACACTCAGTGATTTGTAAAACTCTACACGTGTGTTCAGACTTTAAACACATAAGATTGTGAGGTTACTTCCTTCTCATTATAAAGCCAATGACCACACTAATGAACAAACTGGATCACCACACCCACCAGGTGTGGAAGCACCCAGGACATAATGATTAGAGTTACAGTGTTGTTCTAGTTGTTGTTGTTGTTGCTTTAGTTTTTCTTCAGAGTTGCTGTAGGTGTATGTACTTCATGCAGTCATTTTATTTGTCTTCAGCTTTGTTCAGATTTTCATTGTTGATTGATATGCTACTGTAACTGAGTATGGTCAGAAATACATATTTTCAGTTTGCAGCATCAGTGTTGTGCAGTTCTTGGTAAGTTTGTAGTATTTGTGTACTTTCTCTGTATACCTCAAAGTAATCATGAACAATATTGTGGGTATCTTTTTGTTGTCTAAATCATCCCTTACATAAAACTGTCGGGCAACAAAGTCCAGCACATGCTATTTCCTAAAAGAGGGTTTTTTACTGATGTGTTTTGTATCGATCACAGTGTGTAACTCACTGCAATCATGCAGAGGGATTGGATAATATATAGGAGCTCAAAAAATGCCTTATGCCTAACATGCTTGCTGTTCCCCTTTGAAGTAGAGAAAAAGTCAAGTAGTGCACTAAATTCCATAGATGGGATGAAAATATCCAGTATAAAATACAGGAAGCTTTATGAGGATGTACAGAACATGAAAGAAACTGTGAACACAAACACTGTTACTGGAAATGGAAGAACTGAAGCGGCTGCTGGATGTAACACTGTACTTACCCTTCAGGGCAGCACAAATACACTGGATCAGCCAGACAATGGAAATTTTCTGTTATGATGGTAGCCTAAATGACCATTTACAAACCATTACAGAGCAGCGGCAACAGGAAAAGAGACTCCAAGCTCATTACCTTTCACCTGATAACCAGAACAAATGTACTGAACGTTGTACTCAGCTTGTCCTGAACACTATTTTGAGGGAAAGGCAAGAAACAACAGTCTATTCCATAATGTGTGATGCAACTCCAGATGTGTCAAACTTGGAACAAAATGTACCGTTGCTGAGATATTCCAGTCAAACTTCGGTGGGTGGGAAATAAATGAATGTTTCCTTGAATTCAAGGACTTTTCAAAAAAGACAGGAAAGGAAATTGCCAAAATGGTGGAACAATCACTAGGTGAACATGGGATAGATATAGCTGATTGCAGGGGCCAGTGCTATGATAATGGAGCCAACATGGCTGGAAAAGTCAGAGGAGTGAAAGCTTGCATACTGAGTAGAAATCCCTTGGCCACATACTTGCCATGTGCATCTCACATGTTAAACTTAGTTGGTGTCCATGCAGCTGAGCCTGCCCACAAACACACATGTTCTTCAGCTTCATCAAGCAGCTGTACAAACCATTCAGTAGCAGCCCTCAGCGATGGGAAATCTTGAAGAGTTTTGGGTTGTTCCCTGCACAGCTTGTCTGACACGATGCAGTGCACGGATAGAGGCAGTTCACCCAGTGACAAAACATTTGACTGGTGGGATCCAGGCATTAGAGACTCTTATTACTACAGGTAACCTCAGCAGTGAAGCCAAAGCTGAAGCACAGGGTCTGAAGACCTACTTCCAGTCCTTTAATGTAGTTTTGCTCCTCAGGATTTGGGTCAAAGTGTTACAATGCATCGGGGATAGAAACCTTACCAGCCAGTCCTCAACCATCTCACTTGATGTGCAAGCTGTCAACATACAGGAACTGGAGAAGGAGATTTCCTGTATGTGTGCATGATGGGACAGTTTTCTGACAGAGGAAACTGCTGTTGCCACGTCCACGGGTATCAAATCCCAGTTAGATATGAGACTGAAGAAGAGGAAGTGTTTCTTTGATGAGTTACAAAAGGAAAGGACAGAGCAGCACAGCCCAGAGACCGTTTCATTTTGCAATGAACAGCATCATCTCTCAGCTCCATGTACGCTGCTCATCAGTGCAGCAGATATGTGACGAGTTCTGCGTCCTGTGGAAATTCAGAGAAATGTCACAGACAGCATCAGTGCATCATGCTCAAAGCTCTCTGAGAAACATAAGAAAGACCTCGCAGTCTCTTGAAGACCCAATTCAGCACTTAAAGAAAATATATAGTGCAACTTTTGAAGCTGGTCTTGGAGCTCTGGACCTACACTGTGGGACTACAGAGCATTTATGGAGACCTGTGTGTCCTGCTGTGTATTTTACTGTCTCTGCCTGTAACTGTGGATGGAGGTGAGCTGGCCTTCAGTAAAATGAAGATAAAAAAAACACATGTCCCAGTAACGGTTTGGCACTGCTCTCCATAGACAGTCAACTTACCAAGAAACTTTAAAGGACTTTAAAGAAATAATCGAGGAGTTTGCCACAAAGAAAGTTTGGTGGATGGTATTTGGAGTTCAAATCTAAACATGTTACACCAGCAGTAGCCTAAAGTGTGATGTAAATATTCATTTATTTCCTGCTAGGGTCAGAATTCCAGTAGATATGAAGAGTGGAGTTTGTTTGTTTATTTACCATTATTGTCCATGCCTGTCACTTTGTTTTGCAGAGAGAGATGAGAAAGGAGAGGAGAGGAAAAGCAGAGCAGAGGAGAGGAGGAAGAGCAGAGGAGAGGAGGAAGAGCAGAGGAGAGGAAGAGGAGAGAGAGCAGAGGGGAGGAGAGGAAGAGGAGGGAGAGGAGAGCAGAGGAAGAGGAAGTGGAGAGAGAGCAGAGGGGAGGAGAGGAAGAGGAGGGAGAGGAGATTTAATATGAGCTGGTCCCAGGTCCAGTCCTGTCAGCTGGGCCACTGCAACTGTCAGAAAAACCAGGCGTGGAACAAGGACCCAGATGCAGACAAGGCAGGAGCAGACAGATCAGTGGGTTTAATTCAGGCAGAGGTGTCCAACACAACAGGCAAAGACAAAATCCAAAAAGGCAGGAGTGAACCAATTTGATGAAAGGCTTCATTGCTTCCTGAAGCTTCATCTGCCGATCACTAGTATTAACCCACCTGAATACAGGAAGAAAGAGGCAGAAATCGTGAGTCTCTTTGAACCATGAAGGCAGCATTTATCCTGCCATTCCTGCCTCCTCAGGCATTATATTCCTCCCAGGGGTGATGCGCCCTCTAGTGACCTGTTTAAATATTGCGATATAGCGTCACAGTACAAAGAAATCAATATTCAATAACCGTTTTTAAGGCACAGGAAAACATATAAAGAAATAAAATATATAGGGGTGTCCTTTTTTACAGTTTTTAACCACACCGAGTATTTTTAACTTTTTAAGCACACTACTTATTTTACCCATGAACTGTACCATCGTCTCAGAATGAATTTAACTGTAATCCTTCTGATTTTTGTTACACTTTTAAAAGTAATTTTAACTCTATTTTAAGACCTTTTAACACTTTCTTTGTGTCGTTTCTAACCCTTTATACAAAGTGTGTTTTAGTGGGCGAGAATACATCTGCAAGTTGTGTCTATATCTATAACAATCTTTTGACTTCAAAGTGCAAAAGAAAAATCACTCTTCCAGAGGAAAACTGCAAACACTGAACTAAAAATCACTCTGTGAGGAAAAACTATTGTAACAATGAAACAGGCCAGACAATGTATCAGAATAAAAAGATTAGATGAAGGCAAAATTCAGACAAAGTATCAAAGTAACACAAATTTGACTAAGGCCAAAATGCTAGTGATGGTCAATGTCAATGTCAACTTTATTTGTATAGCACATTTAAACAGCCAGGGCCAACCAAAATGCTTCACAATAAATGAACAAATAAATAAACAAGACAATATAAGAAACAACAAAAACAATCAAATTAACAATATAAAAACAGTGAAATCAACAAACCACAAGATAAAAACACCCAGTAGTGTAGGTGCATCAGGTGTGATCAGCCAAAAGCCAAAGTAAACAACTGTGTTTTAAGCAGTGATTTAAAAGTAGCGGTCCTCACGGCTACAGGAAGTGTGTTCCACAATACAGGAGCAGCCACTGAAAAAGCTCGATCTAGTTTTTAGTCTGAATCGTGGAACATCCAGGAGCATCTGGTCAGCTGATCTCAGGGCTCTGGAGGGCTGGTAGGGTGGTCCTCTGACACCCGAGGTTCCGACATGCTCTGTAGCTCAGGAAGCAGCTGTACTGAACCACTGAGCCACGGCGTGGTTCAGTCACAGGTCTAATGACGTTTGAAGCAGTTGAGCACTTTGAATCACCTGATTGGTTTGGTTTGTCAGATCAATCACTTGGCTGGCTCGGGTAAGTTCAGGGATTGTAAATTTCTGTTTTTTTAAGTTTTTAAAGTTATTTGAAAACGTTTGAAAGTAACTAAATTTCAAATAAATAGTCTCACCCTTGTTCTGAAAGTCTGCTAGCCATTTCCTGCTGTACAAAAAGGCAAAAAGTGACATTTTTGAACAAAGATGGAGGAAAACATTGTGTCAGTACTTAACATTACCAATTCCGAGCATTGTGTGAAATCTCACTAAAAATAGCCTCCAAATGCAGAATATTCTTACCTCAGTTTTGGGACTATGTACTCGTCTTGTACCTCTTGTATGGTGTGGTCTTTGGGAGAGCTGAGCTGAGCCTTTGAAGCAAACAGAGACTGAGTCGAGCTAATTTCACTCAAATATGTCAAACAAATAGGTGGTGATGGATTAGAACTTGTGGTGCATCATGAAAAGTATGATCTTGAGACAATGCAGCATGGCATCAATTCCCCACATTTTAAGTGTTGTAAAGTTCATCAAAGTAGCTTCTGAAATGAGATCACCTTTGTCACATCATCTTCAACATGAGTTCATATACATCTTAATTTTGTTTCAACTTGAAACCAAACACCCACATAGTGCAGTCAAGCAGGAATGTGCAAGGTGATTCAAATCCCTAACAACTCATGAATCACTATATGACAGGTCTCGATTGCACTTAATTTTATCGACCATTAGATGTCATGAGCGCCGTGTCATTGAAACCTCCAGTAATTACCCATGTTTTGAATAACGTGTTGAAGCTACAACAAAGCCTCGATCAGCCATCACTACAAACTACAATTCAAAGTATCAAAGAATCACAGAACCTGACTTGAAAAGGTCTGGACCTTCTCAGGGACAGGAGGAGACAAACAAGCAGAGAACAAAGGGAAATACAGACTAATATACACAGGGGAACAGGTGGAAACAGTCAGGGCTGGGAAGACAATCAAACCAGCAAGAGACACACAAGAGGAAGGACCAAGTTACCTGAAACAAGACAAGAGTCAGATTTCAAAAATTGAACAGGAAGCCACGGGACAACATAGTCAGTCCATCCATCCATCCATCCATCCATCCATCCATCCACCTTCTTCCGCTTACCTAGGGTTGGGTCGCGGGGCCTAATTAGATGCCCAAGCCACCTCATCTGGCTCTTCTCAACACGGAGGAACAGTGACTCTACTCCGAGCTCCTCCCAGATGACTGAGCTTCTCACCCTTTCTCTAAGGGAGAGCCCGGCCACCCTAAGGAGGAAGCTCATTTTGGCCGCTTGTACCCACAATCTTGTTCTTTTGGTCACTACCCAAGCTCATGACCATAGATGAGGGTGGGAACGAAGATCAACCGGTAAATCAAGAGCTTTGCCTTTCGGCTCAGCTCCCTCTTCACCACAACGGATCTCTGCAGTCCACATTACTGCAGATGCTGCACCAATCCGCCTGTCGATCTCATGCTCCATTCTTTCCTCACTCGCGAACAAGACCCTAAGGTATTTGAATTCCTCCACTTGGGGCGGGATCTCCTCCTCAATCCGTAGAGGGTGCTCCACCCTTTTCCGACTGAGAACCATGGCCTCAGATGTGGAGGTGCCTATTCTCATCCCAGCTGCTTCACACGCGGCTGGAAGTTATGGCCTGATGAAGACAACAGGACCACATCATCTGCAAAAATCAGCGAGCTGATCATGAGATCACCAAACCGGACCCCCCCAACACCCTGGCTGCACCTAGAAATTCTGTTCATAAAAGTTATGAACAGAATCAGTGACAAAGGGCAGCCAACTCTCACTGGACTCCAACCCTCACTGGAAACGAATTGAATTGACGAATGACTTACTGCCGGAAATGCAGACCAAGCCCTGGCACCAGTCATACAGGGAACAAACTGCCTGTATCACGGTGTCCGGTACCCCATACTCCTGGGTTACACCCCACAGGACTCCCCGAGGGACATGGTGGAATGCCTTCTCCAAGTCCACAAAACACATGTGGACTGGTTGGGAAAACTCCCATGCACCCTCAAGAACCCTGCCAAGGGTGTAGAGCTGGTCCAGTTCCACGACCAAGACGAAAACCACATTACTCCTCCTGCATCGAGGTTCAACTACCTGACAGACCCTCCTCTCCAGTACCCCTGAATAGACCTTGCCAGGGAGGCTGAGGAGTGTGATCCCCCCATAGTTGGAACACACCCTCCGGTCCCCCTTCTTACAAAGAGGGACCACTACCCGGTCTGCTAATCCAGAGACACTGCCCCCAATGTCCATGCGATGTTGCAGAGTTGTGTCAACCATGACAGCCGTATAACATCCAGGGCCTTAAGGAACTCCGCGTGGATCTCATCCTCCTGACTACCTCAGCAGCCTCAGCCCCAGAGATAGACTAGTCCATCCCGGAGTCCGAAGGCCCTGCTTCCTCACTTGAAGGCATGTCAGTGGGATTGAAGAGGTCTTCGAAGTATTCCTTCTACCGATCCACAACGTCCTGAGTTGAGGTCAGCAGCGCACCGTCCCCACCATACACAGTGTTGACAGAGCACTGCTTTCCCCTCCTGAGATGCCAGGTGGTGGTGCAGAACCTCTTCGAAGCTGTCTGGAAGTCATTCTCCATGGCCTTGCCGAACTCCTCCCATGCCCGGGTTTTCGCCTCAGTGACCTCTGTAGCTGCCGTCCTCTATGCCTGCCGGTACCTGTCTGCTCCCTCTGGACTCCCACAGGCCAAAAAGGCCCGATAGGACTCCTTCTTCAGCTTGACAGCATCTCTCACCGCCAGTGTCCACCAGCAGGTTCAGGCACCAACCACCTTACAGCCAGAGCACTGATCGGCCGCCTCAAGAATGGAGGCACGAAACATGGCCCACTTGGACTCAATGTCCTCCCCCTCCTCCCGCCTCCATGTCCCCCCCTCCCCTGGGACATAGTTGAAGCTCTCCTGGAGGTGGGAGTTAAAGCTCCTTCTCTTGGGAGATTCTGCCAGACATTCCCAATGGACCCTCACAATACATTTGGCGCTTGCCAATGTGTCCCACCCCCAGGCCTGGCTCCGGCAGGGGCCCCAGTGACCCACGTCCAGGCGAGGGAAACCTGAGTCCATTTATGTTGCTCATCATAGGGGTTGTGTGAGCTACACTTTGTCTGGACCCTCCCCTAGGACTTGTTTGCCATGGGCGACCCTACCAGAGGCATAAAGCCCCCAACAACATAGCTCCTAGGACAGGGGTGTCAAACTCATGCCATGGAGGGCCGAGACCCTGCAGGTTTTCTTTCCAGCCGGTCACTAAAGCAGGTGATTTTAATCATGAACACCTCTTTCAGTTTGAGGGAAGGAGCTCATCAGTGAGATCAGCTGCTGGAGAGATGGTTGGAAAGAAAACCTGCAGGGTCTCGGCCTCCGTGGCACGAGTTTGACACCCCTGTCCTAGACACTTCCATACCTCTACAGCAGGGTTTCTCAATTTCTGTCCTTGGGGACCAGATGTGTCCCTCTTCCAACACACCTGATCCAAATGATAAGGATCGTTAACAGGCTTCTGCAGAGCTGGTCATTTGAAGGTATCTATATGATTGCAGCTGCTCTATTTTCTGACCTTTGATTAAAGTGACACCATGCCTGTCTTGTTGTTTCCTAAAATCAATAACCATATCTTTTGTTTTAGTTATGTTCAGTTGGAGGTACAACTCCTCACACCACTGTAAAAGTCATCAATCACTGGGCCATGGTATCACCCTCTTTGAGGAAGCTGATAATATATGAGTTATCTGTGTACTTAATTATGGCCCTGTTTTCATATGTATGTTCATATGTATTCTCACTCCTTGTGACCTGTCAGTTAACAAGTCTGAAATCCAGCCCACCAGATTTTTACTGATTTTGAACTTATCTAAATGTCTTTTGGTTAAAATGTGGGGCTGGGTTGTGTTAAAAGCAGAGGAAAAGTCAACAAATAAAAGTTTTGCAAAGTTTCCTTTACTCTCCACGTTTAAAATTCCTGTTTAGTAGAGTCAATGTAGCATCCTCCACTCCTCTGTTGGGCCTGTATCCAAACTGCATTGGATCCAGCTCATGTCCAGTTTCCTTCATCATATTCCTAACAGGTTTTTCAAAGACTTTCATCACAACTGAAGTGAAAGCAACAGGCCTGAAGTCATTCAAAACTCTTGGAAGACTGGATTTAGGGACAGGAACCACAATAGTATTTTTCCAGACGGCACATGTTGAGTTTGAAAGGACTCGTTAAAAATAACAATATGATTTTCATGCATGCCCAGGCAAAACCAAGAGTGTTTGCAGCCATTTTGCTTTCAAGAAGGTTTTTCTAGCTCTGTTTTGCTTTCAAAATCTCAATTTTTAAGTCTTTGGTGGCTGATTGAAGATCACCCCAGTAGCTGTGGGGTGAGGTCTTTACCTTCACTTGAAAAGGAAAGCTGGAGCAGCTCTTCACGGGAGTAAACAATCCTCAGCTGGCTCACAGCTCCACTCACCTCAGGGTTAACACAAAGTTGTGACTCTTGGAAATCTTCTTGACCTTAACACTAAGCCCTTCTTTTCTTTTGTTGATTTATTGGTCTGGTAACAATTTACCCAAAGATAAATTAAGGAAAACGGTGTATACCAATGAAACCAAACTCTGATCGTGCAGTAAATACATCCTGAAATACAGATTACTCATGCTGGTTTTTAAGAAAGGCATTGTGCACAGAGACTTGAAGTTGCTTCCAATTTTGTCCTTTTCACTCCACAACATTTATTTAACAATTGTAGTTGACAGTTACTTTTAAAATGAGAATTTTTCATGAAAAATAATTTATGATTAAAAAATAGATTTCTGTATTATCCCTCACACTGATCTGCTGTCCCTGATAAAGAAACAGGATATACAGTGGCTTAAACTAACTTAACTACAACCGCAGCTTCAACACTGAGGCTCTAATAGACATTAGTCAGAGGCACAAACCCGCTTTACATAGAACTTTTTACCTCAGCTTAGGTCTACAAGGGGCTTTATAAGTTTTTGCCACTCCTCCGCCCACGCCCCCCCACCCTGGGAGGAGAAGTCACCTCTGTTCACAGATACTAAAGGCAAGTAGAATAGGCCATTCAAGTTATGTACATTCCAAAATTACTACTTACAAAAGAGGAAGAACAAAATCCAACTGAGTCAGTTGTTTTTATTTACGTTATGTTTCTACAGTGTGCTTGTGGAGGAAAAATACAAATAATGTCCTATTTATAACTTTTATTCTTGTCCATTTTCAATTTAGTCCTACAACTAGCAAACTGACATTTCGGAGTGTGATGAAAAAATATCCCAACAATAAGCCGTTAAAAACCAACAAGAACCTAGAGAGGAACCTCCATATGTCTTTAATTGGCATATTGCCCCAGAGCAGGGTTCACTAAGTCTGGTCCTCGAGAGCCCCTATCCTGCAGGTTTTAGATGTTTCCCTCTGCCAACACACCTGATTCAAATGATCAGCTCATCCTCAAGCTCTGCAGAAGCCTGATACTGATCCTGATCATCTGAATCAGGTGTGTTGGAAGAGGGACATATCTAAAACATGCAGGATAGGGGCTGTCGAGGACCGGAGCTGGAGAGCCCTGCCTTAGAGGGCTCAGTTCACACAAATGACAAATATTTACACTGACTACTAGCTGTATATACAGCTGGAGTTTATTTGGAGAGGTTTGCAGAAGAGATACTTTGCACACCCACAGTGAGCAGTTTTTCCCTCAGCACTATTTCATTAGCCAAGATTAGAGAGATGGCATAATTTCTGGGAGAAAAACATTGCAGTTCTTTTCTATTGCAAATGATTAATTGTTTGTCCCATTTTTATGCATCCTAAATGTTGAAATACTGTCTCATCGAATCTATAGTTCCCAGCTCAGAGTTTTAGAGAGAATATCAAATATAAACCAATAGGAGTGAAATATTGTTCTTCTATCTTTTTAAATCTGCCTATAGCATCAGTGTGGTATTCTGCTTGAGTTCTGTGTTGTTACTCATAATAATGTCGGCTGCGGAGCATCGGCAATATTCCTTCTGCTTGGACAAACATTGCACTCTTCTCACAAGTGTGACACTACTTTTTTTTTATTATCACTCAGGTTTCTAAGAGGAGGATGAACTTTGGACTGGTGGCTGAAAATAGATAGAAAACAGTCAAATTCAGATCCTTGGTGGAAGGTTGACTGGTAAGATGACGTTCAGTGTAATGTGATGACATCAGTCAGTTGGAGGGGCCTCCTGGGGATCCCGATTGACTGAATCAAGCAAACAAAATGAGAAAAACTTTAGGATTTTTATAATTGTGTTTCATAAAATCAAAAAAAGTTAAATCCAATACATGTTTTAATTGTCTCGTTTGAATGTACCTTCCTCTCTTGCCTTCATTCGAGCAACAAAGTTGTAACTCTTGTTCCTGCGGTAGTTTTCATACGGATCATCGAGTGAAACTCCCACACCTTTATACTGGTCCCATTTATCCCTGATGTCTCCTCCTTTGATAGGGTCCTGGATGCCCTGCTCTTTGGCCCCCAGACCCCCTGAACCACTCCAGCCTACAGCAGATAGGACAAAACAAGAAGAGAAGAACATCAGTTGTATGCATTGCAGTGCATGCAATATCCCAGGATGGAAAAGCTCCATATGAAAAACATTTCAAATATTCTTACTGGTAAATTGAATATGCAGTTTAAATTACATAATACACACATATAAAAACATATACATACAAAAATAAAAAAAAACTTACCCATTTTCATCAACAGTTGATGGCCCTTGTTCTCCTCCCCTAGCCTGGTATCTGCAGACAGTTTGGAGGAGGGCGTGCCCAGCACTGCTGTGGATCTGTAGAGAGTGGGAGAGTGAAGCTACAGCAAATAGTCTTTGTGGAAAGCACCACAACATACAGCAGTAAGGGAACTTACGGAGGGGAGGTGCTTCGAGATTTGGGGCCACGACGTCGCTTGGAAGGTGAACGTGATCGAGATCGGGATCTGGAGCCAGAGCGACTTCGAGATGACCTGGATCGACTCCTGGACCTAAAAAGAATTTATGGAGCAGTTCAGGCTTAAACCATTTGTAATGACAGTTAAGAAAAAGCAAGATTTGACAGTTTGTGGGCTGCTGAAAGAAAGCAGAAGGAAATATAGTATTAAAGCTGCAAGCAGCGTTGGACGGGCCCTTGCCCCCTGGCTGTCCCTGTCCCCGGCAAATCACTCCAGGATGCAGCCAACCGCTGCCGCTGGGTCCACGGCGCCGCCCAAGTGCAGTATGGGCCTTCTTTCTGTCATGCGGGCAGGACAGAGTGTAACTGCAGTCACTGCTTGAAAGTGGAAATCAGGCACTGAATCAAGTTCACCCATGAGCTACACATAAAAAAGTAAAAAAAGAAAAAAAAAATGGCCGCTGCCTGTCATCCTGCCTTAATGTGCCTGCACACAGTAAGCAGCATGATGCTCTGTGCTCTGTACTACAAGCCGAATTGAAGTACTCATCAAGACCTAAAAATCACACGCTGATACCCCTGGGCTAAAATCAACAGGAACTCCAGAAATTGCAAGTCAATCTTAAATCGAACGCCAAAATTTCACTTTGCTTAAAAACTATCTCCTCCCAGGGCGTACATGGTAACAGATGACTGAGGAGACAGTGCTGACCAAAATGACTTCGGGGTTTTTTAATTACTCGAATCGTTTGGATTTTATAAGCCCTCAAAGTTGGAGGGCTCCTCTGTGTCCTCCTCTTCAGCTCCAAATGAATAGGGAAAAAAGGCACTCCTGTCACTCCACAGTCTATAGTATAACTCTGACAGCTTTCTAACCTATGCCGAATCAAAGAGCACAAAAAAACCTACAAGAAAATCATATTTTGTGACATTTGATCAACTTTAAGGTACTTTTCAGGAAGTTTTCTAAATTTTTTCCTCTCCCCCTCTTCTCTCTAGGTCATGTGACCTCACTCTGAGCAGGGGAGCAGTTCCTAATACACACACAGTATAAAAGCTGAGAAAGGGCTGAGAAAACTCTCAAACTAAAACTGTCAGAACTCAGAAACGGTACAAGATAGAAAAAACATGTAAATACAAGACTTATAGATCAAGGATTCATTTAAAACTTTAATTAGGTTTGTAGGTAAAACTATGTTGACACAGTGGAAGTTCAAACAGGTGTGGGTTTGACTGCTTTCTGCACATGATTGTTTGGTCTTGATGAGTACCACAATTCCGCTTTCCTCCCGTGTCTCTGTGACATTCCTGTGGGCTGCAGCGGGCACTTTTCTGTACCTAGGTGGCGCTACAGAGCCCATTTTTGGACTGAGGGGTTTTGTTTTTCCATTTTGTCAAATTTTTCCACCAGGCCTGATGTGCGTGCCAAATTTGGTGAGTTTTTGAGCATGTTTAGGGGGTCAAATTAAGCATCAAAGTGGCGTAGAAAGAAAGAAAGAAAGAAAGAAAGAAAGAAAGAAAGAAAGAAAGAAAGAAAGAAAGAAAGAAAGAAAGAAAGAAAGAAAGAAAGAAAGAAAGAAAGAAAGAAAGAAAGAAAGAAAGAAAGAAAGAAAGAAAATAGGGCCCTTGTCGCTGGCTTGGGCTCGAGCCCTAG
>OOFC01049969.1:13621-27239 GCA_900323345.1 Pseudochromis fuscus
AGCGGGCACTTTTCTGTACCTAGGTGGCGCTACAGAGCCCATTTTTGGACTGAGGGGTTTTGTTTTTCCATTTTGTCAAATTTTTCCACCAGGCCTGATGTGCGTGCCAAATTTGGTGAGTTTTTGAGCATGTTTAGGGGGTCAAATTAAGCATCAAAGTGGCGTAGAAAGAAAGAAAGAAAGAAAGAAAGAAAGAAAGAAAGAAAGAAAGAAAGAAAGAAAGAAAGAAAGAAAGAAAGAAAGAAAGAAAGAAAATAGGGCCCTTGTCGCTGGCTTGGGCTCGAGCCCTAGTAAGTAAAGTATATATAAAATTCCTGTCTCAAAAGCAGCAGGGGAATCTATATGAATATTGATTCATATAATCCATATTACATCTGCCTATCACAGCTATATCTTTACCTGAACTAGATATCTGTAATCAGCCAGGGTAGCCAGGCCAACTGGGAGATATAATATAATTCGTTCAGTAACTACCCAAAGTTCATGACTATAGGTTGTGCTCTAATGGAAACCACAAAATCTGACAGTGTGATAAGGGATATTATAGAAAAATAAAGATCCCATCATAACCAATGAAAAAAATGACAACCCCTACAAGGCTGTGGATGCAGATTAAACCAAAAAATGTTGGAAAAAACAAACCAAAAAACAGTATTAGCAGTCCTTCTCCCTTCTTGTGAATAAAACATGAACATATCAACAGCACTACTGTGTTTCCAAATCTGTCCGTGCAGTGTCTGTGTGTAGACCTGGATCGGGAGTAGGAGCGGGAGCGGCTGCGAGAGTGGGAGCGAGATGAGCGGGACCGTGACCTGGAGGACTTTGAGGAGCGAGAGCTGGAGCGAGATGAAGATCTCCCTCGGCTGCGAGAGTGACTTCTGGAGCGACTGCCTCCACGGCCACTGCAGGAGATGAACATAATAAACATGGGTCAGGTGTCCCAATCCTTTAATCCTTTTGTTTTTTTCGTTTTTTTCTTTATTATTATTATTTTTTTTAAATGGGTTTTAAAACAGGGACATTCTCACCACAAAGGCCAAGGAAGCCTTCCAGTAAATTACACAACCAAAATCCAGGATGTTCGCTCAGATTCCTTATGAATGAGGAAGAACAGTCAAAGTGAAGAGGAGGCTTACCTGTTGCGTTTCTCCTGTCCCTTTTTCCTCCTGGCTCTCATCTTGGCCCTAAAGAACTCATACAGGCCGTTCTGCTCCCAGCCCTCACTGGTGGAGGAACAAACCACAGCCACATGTAAAGCTTAGAAATGTACTAGAAGCTCACACATTCTGCCTGTGGTGAGTGTGGATGTTGTTAAAACAGCGAAGTACAATATGATGATTTTACAATGCTCCTTTGTGAGCAGATGATAAATTTAACTTAGAATTACATCCTTAGATCCTTAGGTTTGAAACTGATGAAAATCAAATTTTTTGTGTCAAACGGGGTTCTGTCCACAGTCAAATGTCCAAATGACACTGATGGGAGAGGTTAGGAGCTCTTCATCTATTTCTTTCTGTCAGCTAACAACAAATAAGTAGCTGTTGTCTGACCAATTGATACATTTAGATGCATTACTTAATTGTAATCCAAGTTCAATTACGATTTCTTGGACAGTTGAGGTGTGTGTACCTGTTCCTTGGTCGATCATGAGATGGAGGGCTGTAGAAAGCTTCAACAGCAGCTAGAAGCCGATCACTTGGTGGCATGGGAGGGGGCAACCGGATGTCCTTAGGGTCCAGAGGCTTATAGTCACAGTCCTCCAGCTGTACAACAGAGGGTAAATGTGTCTAAGAAGGATGTCCAGAAAATCAATACTTTGGTATCAGTTCCATGCCCAAACTTCAAACACACAGCAATGTGCAATGGCAGTAAGTGAACAACAGGTCCACTGCAATGCCTGAAGAGCCTACTGAGGTATTTTGTGTGAGCTGGGTGATTTGTGAAGTTTAAGCAATTAGCCAATGAGAGAACATGGATGAAAGGAGCAGGGGGGGAATGTTTGGATGTTCCAAGAGCTTTTCAAGTTATTTATTTGGTTAGTTAGCTATTTTACCTCTCATTCACCCATTCAAACACATTCATTGGCATACATGCCTTCCACAAAGAAAGTGAAGGATTCCCCTGTAAGAGCACTTGTTGTTGAAAGATACAAACTGCTGTTTGTTTTTTTCCCCTAAGAAACTGTTCCTAAAGCTACTTCCAGAGTTTCAGATCTTCAGCCACTGTGGTGGTGGGTAAACTTTGTGATTTGAATCTATAAAATAAAAGAAGACTTACTTTGACCAGCGGAGCCATGAGACCAGCTGGCAGGTCAAAGTAGGGTACGTTGGGCACCAGGCTCGGGTCATCTTGAACTGGATGCTGCCGATGACGCATATGAGGTGAATGGCCATTGAAGCCATGTGGCGGTGGACCAAAATCTGGGTGCTGACCTCCACCCCAGGGAGGATGATCAGCTCCCATACCAGGTGGTGGGAGTCTTTGATTTGGATGGTGGTGGGGAGGGGGACCTGGCATGTCTGAGAAACCGGGGTGGATAAAGATAAAAATGCAGAATAAAAATAACAAATATGATTGCAGAAAAAAAACAACAAGTATCATTCTCTTAATGCCTCTGCACTAACCTCCTGGATATTCTCCCTGAGCATAGTCAAAACGATGTGGGGTGTACGGTGGTCTGTCATAGTGGTGTCTGGGAGGAAAGTCTTCCTGCATAAAGCGAGGGGGGAAGCGCCCAAAACTGTGAGGTGGTGGTGGGGGCTGGTTGAAAGGAGGCGGCTGCTGGTGGGGAGGGAAGGGACCTCTGAAATGGGGAGGTCGCTATAAAAATGTAAGTTAGACGACACTGTCATTAATGTGTAAAAACAAAAATGTCCCATCTTCACTGCAACAGAAACTGAGGTTAAAGGGAAATTCACACAAATACAATTATTAATACATTGCAATAAAAAAAAAGAAAAAGATATTAAAGTAATTGTAACCACAGGAATTCAAAATCACATGCCTGCATGCGTGGAGGAAATGGGGGCTCCCTCTGACCCCAGGGTGGCTGGTCAGGCTGGTTCCCCCATGGCGGCTGCTGGTCATATGAGTTCCAAGATGGAGGCCCTGGGTCAGAACCACCTGGACCACTCCAGGGGCCTCCTTCTCTAGGAGGACCTCCAGTCCAGTTCCCTGGTTCTCTCTGGTCATTCCATGCCCCTTCATGGCTGTTCCAAGGGGGACAAGGTGGGGGAGGCTGGTTTGGGTCAAAAGGAGGCTGGGGAAGGACAATGGTCAGTTAGGCAGTGAGCATTGCCCAAGTTGACACATACAATGCCAAAATCCCAGAGCAGGAAGTGGTGAAGGGCGGTGAAGCCTAGATGGTGGGACCAGACACAAGTTGCCCCCTAAACATTAACGATATGAATCATCAGTCAGTTATTTAGTTATCAACTAAATAATTTTTGGGCTGTTCCTTTGTTACGTTATTGTGGAGGTGATGACTGGCTCTCTCCTAGCTGTTCCTCGTACTGGATCAGACAATATTTGCATTATGTTGAGCTTTTCTATGTTTTTCCAGTTCAAACTGAAACTGGGAGATTTCTGAGCCTATCGAGGGCAGCGGGCAGCACAGAGCAGCAGATACTGCATATCTGCTGTGACTATCACAGCTGGCCAGCCTGTAGGCTATGTCACCATAATCCAGAACTGGGAGAGCTGTCATTTTAACCAGAAGCTGCTTTGCAGAATGTGTAAAGAAGGATTTACAACAGTAAACAAAACCAAAACCAAAACCAAAAAAAAAAACAATACGAGATTTATAGTAACAATCATAATTAAAACTGCAAGCAGTGTTTGGAGCCGCTACCATGTACACCCTAGGTCAAGATACATTTTTTGCGGAGTCACATGGGTGACCAAGATGGCAGCTGGTTAGGAACTCTCCGCTTTCCGACATGTAAAGTTGTAAATTTATTAAGTAAATGGTTCATAATCTATGAAGTTTTAATATTGCTGTAATTATTAGAAACTCAAGGCTGTTTTTGAGAGCAATAAATGAATGGAACAGATGTCAGCAACGAAGTACTTCTAGAGTACGGGCCGCATGTCCACCAGGAAAAGCCCTACACATGAAGACAACAACAATGAAGAAACGTCTCCCGGCCATGAATAGTTTGCTCATTGAAATCACTAAAATGAGTGTCACAACGGACGTCTCCACTATTAAGGAGATGACAACTGAGCTGAGAACAGCGGTGGCGGACATGCAGAAGAGGGTAACTGAGGCTGAAACACACACCGAGCGCCTGGAGGAGACCACGGAGCGGCTACACACGGCGCAACATCAGCGAAGTAAACAGGTGGAGGAGATGTGGGAATGACTCCAAACGCTTGAGAACCACGCCAAAAGAAATAATGTGAGACTACTGGGTCTAAAAGAGACTTCTGGCACGAATGGGTTACTGTTGAGCTGTGTCCAGAAGATTTTGAGTGAGGGGCTTGGAGTCCAAAATGGTGCAGAGTTCGAGATTGAAAGAGTTCACCAAGCATTAGCTCTGATGCCTGATCCAAACAAACCTCCCAAGTCCATGCTCATACGGTTCCTAAGGCAGTCGGCGAGAGATAAAGGGGTCAATGCTGCCAAAAAAAAAAATTTGAGTGGGAGGGATGCAACCTCTCCGTGTTTCCAGATATGACGAGGGAGCTGGCAGAAAGGAGGAAAGCTTTCACCTCGGTGTAACGCAAATTACATTACCTGGATGCAAGGTACACACTGGCCTACCCAGCGACCCTATGCTTCAGATGGAGAGGGAAAAATCAGAGCTTCACCACAGCTACAGTAGCCGAGAAATTCATCAGCAACAACAGCCAGGAGGAGGATGCAGGAGGGGTGATGAGAGTGATGTCTTACACCTTGCAAGGGTTTCTACATGGACGAGCCATGTTTGCTGAAACAGACTGTCAGGATGAGAGAGGACTGGACTGAACTGCCATCCAGAGGAGGGAAGAGCAGTAACCTGCGGACCAGATCAGGTTTTTCTTTTCTGTTTTTGATTTTTCAGCTGCATATGACAGCAATAGGGCTGTCAAGCAGCATCAGGTTTGTTCTTTGTTCAGTGCTGACATGTGTTTTTTTGTGTTCAATACTCAGCACAGCTTCGTGTCTTAGTTTGTATGTTCATGTTTTGCCAAGGTACACTGGTTTGGAAATTAACAACTCATTGAAACACAGCCATCCTAAACAAGTCAATTTGTGTTGTTACTGTGAGACAAACATCATTATTAACAGAAAAAGGAACTAACATGTCAGGGAAATGTATTAAGTATGTTTCTTGGAATATTAACGGAAGTGGAAACCTAGCCAAAAGACGTAAAATATTGACATATTTAAAAAACAACCAGGCGGACGTAATCTTTACGCAGTAGACCCACATGAATGTGGGGGAAGAGGCTAGATTTAAAACAGCATGGATAGGCCATATTTTTTACAGTTCATTGTCAAGTGCACGGAACAGTGTAATGATCTTGGTCAAAAAGAGTCTATACTTCCTGCTGTTCAAGGAATTTAAAGACACAGAGGGACGGATGATATGTGTGCAAGAATTAATAGAGGGCGTGAAGGTAGCATTGTGCAATATTTACGCACCAAACGAAGAGGACCAACATTTCTTTCACAGTGGTATCATCAAATATCAAGGCACTTATTCTCAAAACCTGGATGCATTGCTTTGGAAGAAAGCAGCTACCAAGTACATACATATAAATGTTGACGGAAACCAAAACAAAGATAGCATGCATAACCACACACACATACACAAGTCTTTACCGGCTGGTTGGGGTTCCAGGGACCCATGTGCTGCGGGTCATACCATGCAGGCTTGTTGGAGAGGATATCTGAGGGTCCACTAGAGTTGCTGGGGTCCTGTGGTCTGGATGAAGCTCCATCAAACTCCCCTGGAGGAGGACCTGATATGGGAGGCTTCACATCTCCTGTACACAGAGCATACCCACATATCTATACAGTAAAATTTAACAAGAAACTTTTCCAAACCTGTTAAGAACAAACTCAATTTTGAGGGACTATTTATTGATAGGGTGGCATCTTATGAGTGTTCACACCAAATGTGACACAAATTTTTCAGATTACAAAAATGAATGCAAAGACACAAGCAGACTTGAGCAACAAATTCAGGTCATACGGTAACAACTAGTCTATTTATACGTTGCTGTACTGCTGCTGGAACCTACTTTCCCTGATGGAGCATGCAAGTTTCTTTCTTCCTTAAAAACCAATCAGCATTGGGATTCCCCATCACCACCAAGGAGCAATAATGTAGGACAAGCTTTTTGTCAGCATCTGCTCTGAATATGGCATCACAAGTACCTGGGTGTTCACCTGAACAATAACCCGGACTCAACAAACAACACAAGAGCACTTTACAAGAAAAAACAGAGCAGACTCTACTTGCTCAGAAGACTAAGGTCTATAAGGCTCTTACAAGAAATCTTGATGAGTTTGTACATCTTAAAAGAACTAAGGTAAAAGCAGGTGCTATAATGTGTCCTTTGTTGTATTAAATGTGTTCCCATTCATTTTTAGGGCTGAAACGATTCCTCGAGTAACTCGAATAACTCGATTAGGAAAAATCCTCGAGGCAAAAAAGCTTCGAATTGAAGCGGCATTTGATCACAGAGAAGTGTTTTTCCGGAGGATTAGATAGGTGGCGGTAATGAGCAACAAAGTTCCAACCACTGTAAAACAAACAGAAGAAGAAGAAGTGGCAGTTTGTCCCATAGATATATACAAACATGTATGTTAATATGTTAATATGTTGTTTGTCCAAGTAGAGTTACCGTCGCACATACTCAATTGGGCAGTAGAACCACCTGATAAAAACAGAAGACGCCAGAGAGCACGTTTTTGGGTTTTTTTTTTGTTGTTGTTAAAACGCGAAACAGCACGTTAGCCCTCACTGAACAGTCGACTGACAAAGTATTATGCACACTCTGCAGGAAGGAGTTTTCTTTTCGCCAAAGCATTTCCAGCTTAAAATACCACATTAACGGGAAGCATACGCTAGTCAGGGATTCTGCTAGTATTTCTTAATAAGCATTTCTTATACTTTTTTTTTATTAGTTATTACTTGAGTACTCGAAAGAAATATTGGTAGAATACTCGATTACTACAATAATAGATAGCTGCAGCCCTATTCATTTCATTGCAAATTTCCTTTAATTTTTTTTTTCCCATATCCAGGTCCATGTATCAGGCTTTGATGTCTCTTCTCACCAGCTTGTGTTGTCATAGGTGGAGCCTTTTCAGGCTCAGCAGGGGTAGCAGGGTGTCCTACAGGAGCAGGCTGTGGCTGTGGCTGTTGCTGCTTCAGACTAGCAACAAACTCTTCGTGCTGTGTCTTCAAAGCTTGGATCTGCTGCTGGAAGGCCAGCTGGATTGGCTGCACCACCGCAGCATATTCTGTTATCAGAGATGCCTGAGAGAGAGTAGAAACATGTAAAACATGAGGCTGTCACTGTGATATAACTCTGAATTGAATAAAGCTACCAAGGGCTTTACTTCTCTAATATAGGGGCATGACTAACATATATTTGTCGTTTTGGTAAACGAGAGATTAGGTCATAAACATGCACAGCAGAAAGACTGAGTTTTCACTGAAATTATTTAAAGACAATTATGTGGAAGAGGTGGGCTTGTGTTGAGCTTTGCTACTGTTAGGGAGGATACATGCAAACTGGACCTATGCAGGACTCTTCATGCAAAACAATAAAAAACTTTACATGTGTGAACTTGTTGTTTTAGTAACATGTTTTATGAAGAAGTGATTATTTTGTGATGTGCAGAAACCACCACTGGAAATATTTATAAACATGATATTGGCAAAAACAATTCCAGAGAATCTATAGGTTTTCCTGTGATGTCAGAGTTGGGACTTTGCTTATCAAAAAAAACATCCCAACAGATTTCATTATAATGGTGAGAAAATTCAGTAAATTTACTACAATGATCTGTTAGAATGATGTATAAATTTGTCATAAATATGATCTATTTTCATTAACATTACTTTTAGTATATTAAACCATTTAAAAAAGCCAACAGATGTCCAAACTCAAAACTGAGAGTGAAAGAAGAGAGTGTTAGAGCTACTTCCACCAATAAATAAAGTTTAAAAAAAACTTTAACATTTTGACTTTTTATTTAAAAGACCCATCAGCTAATTGCTGATTGCACATTAAGCTGGACAGGATCACCAATTGTACACCAAAAAACAGGAGATGCAGTTCAGAGAGAACTGAGGGTTGTTATCTGACAGCCTCGCCAGGGGGCGAGGTGTATTCTATGTATAAAATGTACATTCAATGACAAAACTAACATGGCATCACCTGCTGGTTTGTGGACCCAGATTTTTAAGCTGGGAGTTTAGCGTTTGAACGTTTGGAGCCAGGAGAGTCCACATATGGACAAGGAATAAGGAGGTGGGTCTGATCCTACACAATTTGTGTGAGATTTGAGTTCAGTTCTAGTTTCATTGGGGACCAGACCTGTCAATCAAACTAACACCACATAAGTAATCTAAGTAATCCTCTTTTTGAAGCCTAGCATCTGTTTAATGATTTTTTTTCAGATGGACCACCAGATCACTAATGACTATGACTTCAGCAACCAACATGAGAATGACTTATAGAAAAAACATAAATTCATGATTAAAAATTATCAGTTTTTAAGTCAACTGGAACCAGAGTTTTTTGAAGCCAGCACCTAGTGACAATCGGGAGTATTACACCTTTGTTGCACTTCCACATTGGCTTAATTGTTGAGACACAGTTGCTTTGTGTATTTCTAGATCAGTCCAACATTCTATCACACTGTCAACATATGATATGATAACAGCCACAAGATGTGTGATAATGCTTGAACCAAATTGAGTGGTGGATTACACTTTCTGTGGAATGCCAAGTCACCAGATCAGTGCTATTACTGGCAAAAATCTTCCTTGAACATATTAAAATTTATATTAAAATGTACATATTAAAATCATATATGTTCAACTCACCTGGTACTGGCCAAGGCCCAGTGCTGGATTCTGAAGCTGCTGAATGGTCTCCTCATCAAAGTAACCATTCTTCTCCCAAAGCTGTAACAACTGAGGAGAAGATTCATAGAACAATAAAAAAAAAACAAAGTACCGGATTCTGAAGGTTTCCAATTTAATAAATTCAGGGCAGAAAAGAGTACCATATTTTTTTTTTTAACCAAAGCTGTTTAATTAGAATGAGACTGCTGCACTGTTTGCTGATATGCAGCTTGTGACTGACACTACACTAATAATAAAACCATCACATACAACTGACTAGATGATATTCACAACACTACATTCTACTTACAACAAGAAGCCCTTAAACAGAACTGACACAAATTTAAAAACTGATTAAATGAGATCTAGATATGCGAATATGCATTTATTCTCCTATAATCACAAGCAGAACATAGGCTTCTGTGTTGGACTTGTAAAACGGGCATTTACCCTGGTGATCTTCTGTTGCTTCTCTTCCTCTACAGCCAGAAAGCTGGTGCAATAGATGGGAACGACAACTTTCTGGAGAGCTGCCAACAAATCCTTCTGTTGCTTCCGCTGGCTGGGAGAAAACATGTAAATACACATCGCATTATAAAAGGAAAACACTCACTCACAATCCTTTTATAACAGCCATATGACACATTATTTTTCTGATGAGCAGTGTAGATACAAAGCTATTCAAGTGTGTCTATGGGTGTATTTAGGTGTGTGTACCAGTGATGAAGAACATCATTAGTTAAATAGATGAGGTGTAGGCGGAGCTCGAAATGTGCTCCTTCAGTAGTGATGCGGTTGCGAAGATGTGATGTCATCAGTTCACAGTGCTGTGGAGTCTTTGCATTGTTGAACATCCAGTTTTTGCCAGCCTGAGAGGAAGACAAACATGAGTGAGATATAAACTTTTTTTTTTTTAACTAAGTACTTGAAAAACAAATACATCCCTGAATAAATCTCCCTTAATGACAGGCTTACAGAGATGGCATCTTTGGTGCAAGTGTCTATGATGGGCTGCAGCAGGCTGTCGAACTCTGTGATGTCCAGCTGAGTTTCAAGCAGCAGCTTTTGGGTCTGCTGTTCCACAGCCAAAGAAATAGCTGCAGTCACTTGTTCCTACATTGAGAAAAGCATTAGAAACTTAAGTCTTTCTTGCAATGTTCACCTAAGAGCAACAGTAGGTGTTGTGGGTGTAACAATGGAAACAAAATAATTACGTTACATTACCTCACCAACAAGATGTGCCTTGCCCTTGCAAAAATCTCACAGCAAACTGTTAACTACTTAGAAATTTTGTAAACTCCCCGACAGATATTTGTAGGAACACTCAAGGCATAAGGTTTCCAAATTTAATCAAAAACAAAAAAAAATAAATGAATTGTCTTTAAGTGAAAGCATGTCCTCCGTTTTAGTTTTCTTTCTTGTTCTGTACCTGTCTGAGTGTGTGCAGGTGCTGCTCTTGCTGTTGCAGGTTCCACTGACTCTGTTGGATGAGCTCATCAATAGGTGGCGCCGCAGGTGGAGGAATCGGTGGTGGAGCAATCATTGTCATTGGAGGAGGAATATCAACTACATCTTTGGCACCCGGGTTGTACATGTCTGCACAAACAGGAGGAAAACAGCAGGGAATTTGAAAATGTGAAATGTGGAAGCGTGATAGATGTTTGATATGAGGCCTGAAGCTGAATGTATAAACTGTGACTGCTGGCAAAATGAACAACAGTAAAGAATTTATTTCCTAAAAATCAAGTACAAGGCTGAAATTGTGTTGTTTATACAATCCAATCCAAGTGACCTCTAAAGGTCAAATTAGAAGTGGCTTACATACAACAAGCACATGAAATGTTCCAGAAACAAGGCAGAAGAGTGGACAAAATCTAAGACATGCAATCACCATCAACACAGCCACCGTTTATTCCTAATCTCCTGCTGTGGCCAAAAAAATAATAATTTGGCACCAAGGTTCACAAACACCAAACATTACAACTATAGCTGGGCTGCACATTTCGATGAAATCACATGCCTGTATTACCATGAGTTTGAAATATTTTGCAAGCAATAAAACCGTTTCTTGTTCGATAGGATCCCTGCCCTTAAAATAAAGATCATGTTGTCAATAAATAAAAATGATATGAACTAGGGATGTTTGGAGTTGATATGTATTTAAAACATATTCAAGGAATCAACAATCATGTGGCCCATTTAAGTAAGAGGCAGTCACCACATCTGGGACTTACGTGTGGGAATCATACACTTACTGCATGTCCAAATTTTGTGACTTGACACATAGCTTGGCATAATTTCTGTTCCTTCTCAAATTTCTGGCATCATACGGCATTTATTTTTTTTTTTTTTTAAGTGTGAGATTATTTTTCACTGTTATCAGCATTACATTTATACTTTGTTGATCTGGTTCACTTTTTTTTTGTAGTCCAAATCTATTGTCCAACAACATATGTTGTGTATGTTGTTTTAGCTGCTCAACAGTGAGCTTATTACACATTTCCCAAATGTTATCAGTATAAAATTATGTTATTGAGTACTTTCAGTAGTAATATAGAAAATGGAATGTAAAAAGTTGATTGGGACCAGACATAGTTAAACCAAGGTAAATTATGCAGATACTGCTAAAGCCTATACTTTTATTTATTGAAAACTATGCATCTCACATCCTGCAGCTGCCCTGATTCCAGACTGAACAAGGTTGTGCTCAAAGACAGATTCCACCTGTTGGTCTGATCCAACCTGGCAGATTTAAGATGGAGGATTGAGCAGGTTTTTAAATCAGCACTATCATGAAAGAATAGTTAAAATATGTACAATCAAGCTTCAAAACAACAATACAGCACAGACTCAAATAGAACATATAAAAATTAAAAATGCTACTGACAAAATTAAAAAAAGCTTTCAGGCACATATGTGGTAATAAGCAAAAACAAAATATGACTTTCCAACTGAAATTTTTAATTAATCTGGCAAATCTGGTTCCAAATAAATACCTTCAGATTTATACTCCTCCCCATCGTGGGTAGAGGGATCTAAGTGGAGAAAAGCAAACTTTAATGCATTTCAGTGGTATTACATTACTGACAAGAACTCCATGCATACCTGCCCAACACTGTACTTTTATTACCTGACCATCATTCAGTAGCCAAAATGTGGTCAGTTTCTGCTACCACAACCAGACAGTTTCTACATAAGCAGCATGTGGTAATAATAGTCTGATGAGTCAAACCAATGAGTACATACATAATATTGCAATTGATTAACTTCATTTCATGTTTTTAAAATATATTAATAACATTATTATAACTTTGTCAGATTTTCAAAGAAAAATAAAATATTAGATCTATTTCCACCCCTCAAATAAGTTGCCTCACTAAAGTAAAATCATGGTTACCCTCTTTTTCAATGCCAAGTGCTTCTTCATCTTTTCCAAATCCTTAATCCTAATACATGTTTTCATGCATCTGTAATAACCAGGTTATATTTTATTGTTGTCTTTATGATGTTGAGAAAAGAGCATCAATATCCAGGACAAGGACTTGTGTGAGTTTTGTTTTTCATTTGGCCTTGATAGCATGGTGATTAGAGGCATTTGCATGCTTTGTGTCTGCATGTGCTGACCAATAAGGACTTTGAACACGAACAGCACAATTATTTATACTCTGTCTTCTGTGCATAGTGCATAGTGAGAAGTCTCTTGGACTTCTCACTATTCCCTCAGACTAAAGTACATGAAACACATAAATGTTCACTTTAACACCAGTCTTCTCTCTCCTGTAGTCTCTTTTTCTCCTCTTCTCTTCAGGTCTCTGCAGGTCTCTGCAGCTACCTGTTCCTGAGCAATGAAGCTTCGTGGATCTGGGGCCTAACTGACCGATCCATCCTGTTCTGACTTGATGATCAGGATCTCTTGTCTCTCTTTTGTCCCTCTTTCTCTCCCTGTCCTTTTGTCTCTGCCTGTCTCCCTGGTCGCCATGGCAGCCAGGCCCCCCAATGAGTCTGGTCTGCCAGAGGTTTCTTCCTGTTAGAAGGGAGTTTTTCCTTCCCACAGTTGCCCAGCGCCAATTGCCAAAGTGCTTGCTCAAGGGGGGACTGACCGTGGGTTCCTTTTCACACTCTAAAGTGTTGCCATTAAAGGACCTGATTAAGAGTCTGATTCTTTTTATTACTGTAAAGCGTCTTTGAGCATGTTAAAAGCGCTCAAAAATTAAATTTATTATTATTATTACTCTAATTAGGTGTAGGAATCTGTTACATAGAACCATTAGGTGTAAAGCAGCTGTCTGCAACTACAGAAGCATTTGCTGCAATCAACTAGAGAGCAATCTCGAGAAATTAAGCAAACACTGAAGTGCACAAAAACACAGTTCCTTGAATGACCACCTAAGGCTCCACAAGTGAGTTAATTCCCATGTTAAGTGTGCAGCTTTACAGCTAAAGTAAACCATGCTTACTGCCTAGTATAAAAAATGGTTTTGGTCTCTATGGCCTATGTTCCTGTTCCTGCCCAATGTACAGCTTGGCCACTTTAACAGAGAGGT
>OOFC01049971.1:0-24024 GCA_900323345.1 Pseudochromis fuscus
TGTTAAGTGTGTTTGTATGTGCGAATGTGTGTGTGTCTGATACAGTGGTTTGGGTTTTTGACATGACAGGTGTGTGTGAGTGCACGGCATGAGGCTAAAGTGTGTGCTGCGAGCTCCAGCTCTGATTTATTGAGTGGCAGAGAGGATTGTGGGAAGCAGAGAGGTAGACAGAGGTAAGGGGTAAATAGTGTGTGTGTGTGTGTGTGTGCACTGACCCCCTGACACACATTGCAGGGCTTGAACCTCTTTGCAGAGGAATGCTAATGTTTTCTGAAGAAACCATAACTCAGCCGATAGAGATAGAGACAAAGAGATTAACAGAGAGAGAGAAAGAAAAGAACAAATGGCACCGAGAGAGAATGGGAGAAGAAATATATGATCTAACCAGAGCGCATTAGTCCATGTTCAAGCAGGTCAGCTGCTGTGCTGCAGACACACATCTTAAAATGCTTCTTAACAACAGTGTTTTTAATTTACTGTCTCCGCCCATTTCATTGCTGTGCAGTTCAAACAGTTACATTCACTCTGCTTTCACTGGTTTAGGAAAAATGATGCTCTGTGAATCGTGAGATCCAGTTCAAAGTTTCTACTGAATTGAAAACTGATACAGCATATTAAGCCTGGCATGTCATTTAAAAAGGAATTTAACAGCTAAAATCAATCAGAGAAAGTTTGGTCATAAATGTAACTGTCAGCTTAATGATGCATTTAAAAAACTTATGAACAGAACTTGATGAATTTTTGGGGGAGAAATATTATATAATATTACACCAGGAATAAATGATTCAATTTTTGCCAAGATAAGATATTTGACATCTGGGAAAAAAATAAAAAATCCAGATCTCCATCACTTATCATGGGTGAATGCTTTAAGATGTTTGTCACTGTAAAACTTGGCACACACATGGAGGATGCTAATGTCTACAATCTGACACAATGTGGTGGAGACATGGATTACACCATGTGCTCTCTGAGTGCTTTCTACTTACATTATGCTTTAAGCAAGAGCCCATTTTCCATGATTTTAAGTATCTGAAAACAACACCAAAAAGCCATCTGCTACAAATTTCATCCAATCTTAACCATCTTTTGATACATAAAATATCTGTGTCCCAATGAAAACAGCTGCTCATTAACTTTTACATATCCTGTGCTGTTTTCCAATATTTTCATGATTGCTTGGACATTACCATGTAACAGCTAAAAGAAAAAAAAGTGCAATCGAGCAGCACTGCAAACGAAGACAACACGTAAAAACTGTGGTTATGTTTTATCTTTTTTTTTTTTTTAACTTCACAACAGACTCTAATTTAAACAGCAGAAAAAACTCTGGGGATAGACGGGGTGAGGGTCAGGACACAGAAAAAAGACTGCAGGGCAACATTTTTACTACACTACTAATACTACACTGCAGCAGCATAAGCTGCAGGAAGTAAAGATACCATCACAGGAGGTTTAAAAAGGCTCCAGACTCTTCAACAGCAGCCCTGAGCGGTGCTATAGAAACATCATTATGAGTAAGAGCAAAAGGGATAAAGTGTAATAGGCCTATATAGACTATTATAATCCCTGTCTCTCTGCCCGTCTTTATTTAAACCATTATGCTCTAACAGGCTAACACTGTATGTAGACTGCTTTATAAGTTGGCTGCCTGTGCTACACCAAGCCCACAAGCACTGAGCCCTGTGACTGAACGTGTGTGTGTGTGTGTGTGTGTGTGTGTGTCTGTGTGCGCAAGCTAACGAGCTGCAGTGGGAATAGTGCTTGAGGACTTGTACCTAAAAGTGTTCCTGTAGGACTAAAACACTGCACTCTTCAAGCACTAACATCCGCAAAGAAAAATCCACAGGAAGCATTTCGTAGGCAATTCAACATTTTACTTTAATAGGTTGTTTAATCAGCCAAATTGACTATAGTGACATATTAATATTTACCGGCTCGGAGTACAGGAAGGAGGCGACGGAGGATTGAACACGCACTCGAACCTGGGAGCTGTCCACGATCCCACAGAGGTGTTTGTGAATGTATGTGAGGTAACGACAGAGGAAAACACAACTTGTAAAGCATTTAAACAAGACTTAAATCTTAAACTGGCCCTCAAGGGGTAACTACACAGGGCTGGACTTACAACAGTAATGGCTGCAGAAATAAACAAGCAGAAACAGGCTGCAGCATTGACTGTAGGTGTAACCTCCTGGTGGACCAATCTGAGAAGATGGGAGCAATTTAGTTTAAACTAATTCAGTGTTAAAGTTGTATGAGATCTTTTTGTTGGTGTGTTTTTTCTTTTCAAGTGGCAGCAATGCTATAAATAAAAAAATAGAGACTACAATGCACAGGTGCAACAAAAGTAAGCGTGGGCTGCTTTAAAGAGTGTCTCTACTTGTAAGAAAAAAAAAAAGACAAAGCTACAGGGAGGGACCCAAAGCTGGATAATTTATCTTAAAACACTTAAAAGCTTTTTATAAAGAGTCCAGAAGCAATTGACCTCACATTAGAGAAATGTTAAGATGGCATGTGTGATTATCTGTGGGGGAAAGAGAGATGATTGTATGATGTGTACTCAAAGGGTCCTTATGCAAAATTTCACCCCATTCACTCTTTTTCATTGTACAACTGTATGAGTTGCAGTACGGCAGGGCAAACAGATTGTCTAGTGTCATTTATTTCTTTAATATAATTCTTAATTAAGAAAAAAATAAGAGAGCAAACCTCCACCAAGGTATAATTCAGCTGTACTGATGCTGTACTGAACCCTGTTGCTCTCTTGTGGTGATTAAGCAACACTGTTTTGTTAAATATTTGCCATATATAGTAAATAAAATATAATTAATATGATCTGATCTTGGCCAGAATTTAAATTTTTGTTACTTGTGTAATTTCACAGACTTTATAAAGAAATAGAGGCAGGAAATGGGTTTTAAAAATGAGTCTAATGCAGGAGTAAAATTAAAAAAGTGCAATACTCCTGATGGCCACTAGATGCTGGCTCCAAAAATCTCGGGCTCCGACTGACATCATATCAAAGGTGGTTATTTTTAATCATGAAATACGCCATCAATACATATTCTCCATAAATCCTTCTGATGTCATTAGCTACAGTGATGTGATGCTCCATCTGAAAATCATGTCATCATTAAAGAGACATTAGACATTAAAAAGAGGAACATTAAGGGGTGTGGTTACATAAATCTTATACATCTCGGGTTCACGCCTCCTCACTTCTCCCCTCATATCCAAATATGGTCACTTCTGGCTCCAATCAACCAACATGGCGACGTTCACATGCTGATCTCCTGGCTTCAAACTGACAGTCCACATAACTGTACAGCTACTATTAATTAGCTACACTGTCAAAAACATTCACTAAAGATATGGTCACAGTCGACACTGAGTTCCCCAAAACGAACTGTTTTTTCTTCCACTACTTCACAAAGCCTCAGCTCTCCCTCTATGTGCGATTGTAAATGCCTGGTTGCATAACACAGGGTTTGCGTGACATTTGTATGACTTACACTGTCTCCAATTAATTGTTCCATTGAAATCTGGTCGATGTTTGTAAAAGTCAGAAGGGTTTTATGGCTGTCCTGAAATAAATTCCTCCTGCATGGCCGACCCTGTGGCATTAAAGAGGAACTTGAACTCGCTGAAGGAAATGTCTGCAGCAATAACGCAGGAGAAAAGCGTGAAGTTGGACCTCGACAATAGCTGCCATTGTGAAGAGTTCACAGCTTCAGATAGAAACCAGAAAAGTGTGAAGAGTGGAAAGAAGGTTCTCTGTGGGTTTCACTTTGTGTGTGAAAGTCTTTGGCCTTCACCTGTCGCCATCACCAGCTTGTCTTCCCATTAACCACAACAGAGGGAGGAGTGAGGAGGACAGAGGTGGGACAGAAAGGTAGAGACTGAAGTGGGAGCTGAACAGAAAGAGAAACAAAGGGTGAAGCACAAAGATCATAGGTGAGAGACAAATGTGGAGGAAATATGGCAGCAGAGAAACAAAGACTGGCTAAGACAAGCAGAGTAGAGGAAAGGAAAAGAGGAGAGAAAGTCAGAGGAGGAGGGGGAAGTGATAACCAGAGACAGATCAAGACGTGAGAGACAGGAAAAAAGACAAATGCATGTAAAAAGAGGTCGGCTGGTAAAGCCATTAAGCCTGGATTCAATAAATCTGCATAAAACCCAGCAGTTTGTCTGTAATGACCAGCGAAGGCCAATGTGTGTGTGTGTGTACTGAGGGTCGGACATGTGTGTGGGTGCGTCAGTCTCGTCTGTTGTCTTTGTTTCATGTGTGTGTGTGTAATGGTTGTTGAGGACCTCTGCGTCATATTTAGAGAGAAAACAATCATCCTTGGAGCAGGAAGCAAAGCTGCCTAATGAAAGCCCGGAGAGACCCCGGACCACAGCGCAGCACAAATGGATGGGTCTGAATATCTGCTCAAACCCCAAAGCGCTCTACCCCACCTCCCTCCATGTCCCTGTCTTTCTTCCTCACTACTGCAGTGCTACAGTTTCAGCTGCACCCGGACCAAAGCTCAGACAAAAATCACTATTACACTTGAACCTATCTTTACTAAACTGTTTCTTTTTTTAAATTCAGACACCAAGCTCATTAAATATTCAAGCTATGTGGAGATGCAGGGCTTGGCACGGCTTTATTTATTGATTTTTATTGAGAATTGAACCAACTCACAACTGATATTTGCCGTCAAAATCCCGCCATAATCCACGTCTGATTTCCACTAAACTGTCTCATATTGTAGATGCTGCACTGTAACACAACAACTGATCTTCACAACTACTACAAAAAACTCATTGCAATAGCTACACAAGGAAACTGTAACCTATAAATTAGATTTCCAGCTTCCACATACCCTCATGTGGACTATCACTACCATTGTGCACTGTACTTACAGTCTATCAGTGGTGATGTTAAAGTTCCAGCTCTGCCCTGTCCTGTTTTTGCAAGTTCTGTCAATCACAATTCAGCCAATCAGTGACCTTGAAACCCCGAGGGCGCCTCACGCACACACAGTTCCTGCCAGTCTGTGAAGAGGGCATCAATGTGCCGCGGGGCATCAGGGTGTAGAACTGAAACAACAGTGATAGCACACATTTGAAACCTAAAGTGTTTTACATGCAGGGAAAGACAAGTGTCTGGTGTTTTGTGCAGATATAAATATTCACATAATCTCAAATATTTAGTAAAATTTGCACGTGTGTAATAATCAGAATGTTAAAATATTGATAAGATTGATTCTCTATTCCAGTGCTATTATCACCACATAACAGCCTCACAGCCTGCTTTGGGTTTCTCTTGTCAAACAAAAATGACTATTGTTTTCTTCACTGGAAGTTTGTTATAAAGTCATCTGAGTCACTTCAGTAGACTCACCAGCTGCGAGGCTTTTGGAAACCCCTCAGATATCATGTTGTGTAACTTTGTGCAACTTAAAAAAATAAAAAAAAGCATGTAAACCAAAGAGAAAGCAGATATCCCCTCCCCCCCTTCGTTTCCCTCTCACAAACTTTTTATTTGGAGATTAGACTGTAATAACGCTGACATTTGAAGTCTGTAATGGTGCGGTGTTTTCTTTCATTACAATAACTTGTAGAGTTGTAAATATGTGGACTCAGTTTTCATGAGGTTTCTCCAGTTTGCGTTGGCTCGGAAACACTCGCTGGGAGCTGTTGAAGTTTCAGCAGATAGAAAGTCATGGGCTGACAATTCATGCTGGATTCATAAGAGCAGCGATACAATGTCCGACTCCGCCAATCACACTTCATACATTTTCTTTGAACGGCACCAAACACATGTGCACAGGATGGACCGAAATAGACTCGTAGTTCAAAGCAGGAAAACACACAACGTATAACCTTCATCCTGATGGCGCTTAATAATCGAATATTACACACGCGCACGTACGTGTACATGCGAACAGACATACCTTCACACTCCAGGCCAGAGAAAGAGAGACTCCCTGTATGTGGACGAAGACCATGCCAGTTCTCTTCAGTGCTCATTAGAGACGTCATTGAGCCATAAAGGTTATTATTATGACTGTGGCACAGAAAACAGCTCTTTTAGTAAAACCTCTCTTTTGGAATCAGCGTTGACTTTTGTAGTTCAGCTGAGGTTAAAGAGGGGAGATGGAAACAAACACACAGGAACCAAAGACGACCAAAAAGAAAATGTCTCCAGCGCGGCCAAGCCGAGACACGACATGTGAAGGCTCCGAAGACCTGGACTAATGTTAAATTCCATTAGACTAATACCTACCACTGAGGTCCGTCCAAACAAATGTCAGTGCAGTGGATACAAAAGAGGGCGCAGTCGTTTAAATGTCACATTCAAATGAAAATGGCCTCATTTGCAAAACTCCTCTAACGTGTTCGCCGTTCAGAAAAGTGTAAATGAAGTAATAAAAGGTAACTTAAAAACATGTCAGCACTTAGCAACCACCACTGGCACTGTTCAGCAGCAGCTGCAGTTTAAAGAAAGGCCAGTCCACTCAAATTGTTTTTAAAGCATTTCTGATGTCCCACACTCGTACGCTCTCATGGAACAAATACACTTTTGTTTGAAATAATGTCTCAGTCCACATTTACTCACATGTGAAACGTGCTTCTCCTATATAGTTTGTTTCCAACTATCTTGTGGTTTATATTTTCCAGTTTAATTAATATTATCTGTAATGATCAAGGGCCCAGTGTCACTTTGGGTTTGCTCAATGAAATCAACAAATCAATACTTTTACTAAAATGTTGATTTATTCTTGATGAACCAACATGAAAACTAGTTCTGTCCAGTAAATGTCTGCCAGGCAAACACTACTCTTGATGCAATGGCCACAAAGTCATTTTCTGTTATCAAACCATTTTTTCACACTCATAGGTCATGGGATTGTGTGTTTTTTTTTCGTTGTATTGTAGGATTTGTAAATGTACACTCTCCAACTACACTAAATAAAATGCACTATATAGAAAATTTCCCACACAGACTCACATCCAGACATTTGTCAGAGCTGCAAAAATCAGATCTAAACAACAAGATAAGAGAGACTGGAGTTAACCCAACAATAATCTGGACATAAAATTTCCCATCAACAAATATTTTGACTTGCTGCACTGGTCAACAGAAAACTCTTGATACTCTTTAGATGAGATTAAAGCAATTCAGCTTCATTTTTGTTAAAAATCTGCTTACTAAAGTGGAACTGTGGTTGTTTTGCAAAGACAGCATCTTGGCAACAAAGGTTCATGTTTTGACATGTTTTTATGTTTTTATCATTTATTGTTTTTGTGTAATGTTTGAATTGTGAAGCAAATCTAGATACAAACTCATCGAATCGAAAACATGTCGACACAAATCATCTTAAAATAAGTTTCTTTTTTAGTGGGAGTTCGGGGGACAGTTAATAAACTCTATGACTTGTTTGTACCCTGTCCTCTAACATGAGCTCCTTTGCTCCGGCAGCGCAGCACAGAGGAAGGTTACATCAGCTGCCGTGTTAGTAAAAGCTTTGAGCCTGTGACATGTTACAGAAGCACACTGTCAGGTACACAAGCCTCCAGTGGTCCATCACGATTCCCGTGCACTCATGTTAATGTACATGTGGGTGCGAGATACACTGGTTTCCGTGTGCGAGCTGGTGCCTGCGTCCATGTGTGTTTTACATGCTATTTTAGTGTGATCCTAATGGCTTTACAGAGTGCCAGGCATTTTAACAGAGCCAGGGAGAAGCTTGTAAAACACACACACGCTCACCACAAGACAGAGAAGAGAGGCTGGCACACTGGAACATGGTGGTCTGGAGGGAGTGTGTGTGTGTGTGTGTGTGTGTGTGTATTAAGAGGGTCAGCCAGGGTGATGGTGACACATGATGAAGGAAAAGGAGAAAACACGGGCCTGAATGAAAGACTGGCAGTGTGTGTGTCTGCGATTGTGTGTAGGCAGGGTTGGGGTCTAAAAAAAAACACATGGCGCCAAGTGGCACTGCCTGCCTGGGTATGGGCGGGTGTGGAGAGAGAGGGAGGGAGAGGGATTCAAACCGTGATGTTGTTAAGGGAAACATCCCATCAAAAACAACAACTAATGAGTATTTTCAAACCTCACCAACTCTTACAGCAGGACGGACATGGAGAAAGTGATACAGTAAAAGTAACAGCAATGGAGGCGTTTTAGAGGAACTATATGAAAAATAGGACGGGTTTTTTTGGAGGTAAGTAAAAATTAAAGAGCATAATTTGAAGAAAGTTGAGGGAATGATGGTAGAGGTAGAAGAGAAAGTGACAAACGGGAAGTTTTCACCCAAAAGCCACAACCTACAATTAGGTGTTTTTTTTTTTTTTTCCAGACAATTCAATGAGCATTCTTCAAAATTACGCTCTTTGGCTTCATCTCTAATTTTGACAGTCTCACCACTGCTATAAACAAGTAGTATGATGACAGCTAACTAAACTCTTAAGGATCAGTGTGTCATAACTAATAAACTTCAAGATTTGCTAAAATACCACAATATTGTTGTGGATGTGAAATATTTGTTTTTGTGGTTAAATTAAGCTGCGGGGCTGAAATGCTGCATTGTGGTAATAACTGAAACAATATGGATCTACATGGATTGTATTTGCTTGGTGAACCTCTGCGTAGTCATATCAGTGCACAGAGAAACACTAACATTTTCTTAGTGACACTGTTAAATACAAACAGCATCACACAAACATGGGGAAACACTGAGTGGAGCATCTTTAATAAGAAGCATCAACGTCTGTATTGACAAAAAGACAAAACTGACTTTTAGGAATGAAGAAGAAGGACCTGAGCTTGTCTGTTGCGCAAAAAACTTAATTAATCTCTGAGCAAGGAACAAAACGACAACTGAAGAAAGCTTGATGGACACTAAAAGGCTGCACTAAAAGCAGAGCGAATATGGACAGTCAGCATCTAACACACTCGGTGCCTCTCGTCTCAGATTTGACACACAGGACTTTTCTGTGGAGGGGACTGAGGCCGTGGACTCTATTCCACCTTCTGTTTCCTCCGACCGCATGAAAGCAGAACCACAGTAGTTATGTTACATCTTCAGTAGGTTGAGCAATAGGAGGTCTAGACCATCTCCCCACTTCAGAGGAGCTCACAGCTGCTTCTCTGGAAAGTCCAACTGGTCCAGCTGGTTGGAAAAAGTCCCTCGATTCTAACCTCAAAAACAAAATTATTATTGTTGTTGTTGTTTTTGTGCCTTCATATTGACGAGAAGCCTGTGTTGAGTACGCATGCCGCAACTTCACTGAGTGTAACAGCAACTGAACTCCGACAACGGTGACGACAGACACCAAATTTTCTGCAACTTGATTTTATCGCTGCATTGAAATGAATTTGCAGAAAAGCAAGAAAAACAAGTAAAAAATGAAAACATTCCAGCTTGCCATGAAATGATTAGCAGTAATGCAAAATGATTTGTGGTAAATTGGTTAGTACGGTCTTTTAAGATCTTTTTTTCCCCTCAGTTGTAAATTTGACTTGGATGTGGCCATGAGCACAGCTTGGTTCAAATGTTTTCAATATTTCTAAGATGTTTTTATAAATACAAGGTAGGAATAAAAGACTGCAGGCTACACTCAGTCTTGTTAGATAAGCTTTCACAGCTGACCACATAATCAGTTTTAATAGAGTATGTTTTTCTTTTGAAAACGTAGATGCCCGGCCACTAGACCACAGAATACTGTCTACTGTTTTTTTTTTTATGAAAGCAGGCTGATGATGAAATATATGTGTAGTAATTGAACGTCGGTGAAAGTCACCCAGACCATTCCTCCGTTCACTGCACGTACACGGTGATTAAATGACAACTTAATTTTCTGTATTTAAAGTTTATTTAAAGTGACACCAAACCATATCTGAAGCACTCATGCTAAACAGAGACATTTCCCTGCATAAAGCCATACAATAGGGCTTTCATGAAGACTGTAGGAAACTAGTCCTGCTGTACCCTAACCACACACTCTGTCACATAGCTCTCTGTGAGAGTGTGTGTGTCTAAAGTTACGTTTTTCAATGCATACCACATGTAGCGACCATGTATCGGCTGATATGTTTTCAATATGGAGAAAAGGACAGAGAGGGAGAAAGCCATAGACGGCCACAGTTTGTTAAATTTAATTAAATACTGTTTATATAGCATATCTCAAAACACAACTGGTTACCATGATAATGCAGCGAGCGAGGAGGTTAGTTAGTGTTTTTTTCTTATATCCTCTTTGCTGTCCTTAAAGATGACAACTCTTGTAAAATAAATACACTCCTCCCCCCTCCTCGCTGTGGACTGTATATGAACTAACCCTCTTCCTGCTGCCAAAAGCTTGAAGCAGAGTTTACTCCCTGTAAAATAAAACGTCTAAAACAGTATTTGTTCCACCGCCAGGCGCTTGTCGTCAGGTGACCCGCTGGAGTAAATCTTTTCAATAATGTCAAAGGCAGCGCCAAAAACCTGCCAGTGCCGGGCCGGTGTGTGCCCGACTCCTACGCACATCCACGCAGTTACACACAGCGACAACAATCACACAAACTCACACATGTCATCACGTAGGGTATATAAAAGCAACCGCACAAACACGCACACACTCGTTGGCTCGTTTCAAAAACTGATAAATGAGGAGTGACAAAATGCCCTCACTTTTTTCCACATTTTTCAAAAATAGAGCTCATTCTGTCTCGCTTTTTTTTCCCCTTTTCACACACACACACACACACACACACACACACACACACACACACACACACACACACACTGAGTGATGTCTTCACTTCATTTGATTTTATTCCCCTCATCCCTCAGACACAAACACACTCAAGATGTCTCACCTGTTCCTGCGTCATGCTGTGCAGCTGCGTATGCCAGGAGGCGGAGTCAGAGCGGTGATAGGCGGGGGGCGGGGCGAAGTCCTGCAAAATGATTGGGTCTCGCTCCTGACACAGTGAGGTCAGGTGACTGATGTACAGCTTCAGTTTACTGCGATTCTGATTGAGATCCAGGAGAGGAGAGAGAATCTGGAAGAGGAAGAATTTAATGATTTATTGATTTGTTTTTAAACATAAAACAGTAAAACAAACACAAACATAACAGCCAATGAAGAGTTTTGCAACAACACAAGTTGTAAACACAGATGGACATGCAATGATGTAACAAGCAGAAAGAGTTAAAATGAAAACAAGGCTGAGGCAGATTGAGAGTGATTGATGTTGGGGTTACAATAAAAATCAAAAACAATCCTTTATTTAGAATATGTATGTATGTGTATGTATATATGCAGACATTCAACTAATACACCACACTGCAAAACACCTGTTTGTCTGCATTTACACGTGCTTGCCTGTGTTTGAAATCACTCACTCCTCCCTACGGTCACTCAATAGTCGACTCTATATTGAGCAGTAAACTGAGATTTCTGACACTCACTTAATATTAATATTTTGTGTCATTACTGATAGATTTATTGTGGCACAGAGTAATTTTCCCGTCTATAAAATGTGACACACTGTGGGCTTGTTTGTGGAAAGTACACTACACGCCAGAAACACGATCGTTTATTGTTCCATAAACTTCACACATAGAATTGAAATACTGAAATAAAACAGAATACAGAGATATTGCAGTATATGAGAAGCAGGGAGTGATTTCTGATGTGCTCTTAGCCAGGTTATGTCAAGTTAAGATTTCCCCAGTGCTTTATTGACTTTACATTTTATATGAAGAATTTGTTGACTGTTGTAAAAGATAAATACAAATAATAAGAGCTAAACTTTAAAGATGCATAGTTAGGCCTACAAATTTAGCTGTGTTAAATCTGTGTTAAATACATTTCTCTGCACCTGGTGAAGAAAACTTATTGGTGCTGAAGTGCTGAAAACTTTTGTAATGTGACCTTTAAATAAAAGCAGATTCTATCTTCAAATTAAGACCAAAGTCTTGAGTCTGTGTTTCAGGGATTTTAATTAAGAATGACGGAAAAGGCTAAAATGAGAAAAAGAAAAAAACATCCTTTTCATGTGTGTAACGTGAAATTTGTAACTTTGGTGAGGAGACTGGTTTGGGCGAGGACTTTAAACATGACCACACACGCACAACTGCAGTCCACTAAGTGTACTGCATCAAAACTACACAACTGATCCACACTGCAATCTATAGGTTGATAAAATCCTGAGAGCTACCTGAGTGTCTTGTTTCATGGAGTGTGTGTCTGTGTGTGTGTGTGTGTGTGTGGGAATGAGGGTGAGACGAGCAAAACAGATATACGTGAATTCAGGGGGTACAGGAGACAGGACCCCCCAAGAGACTGATGCACACATACACACACACATCCACAGATAAGACATACAGACACACACACTGCTCCTTGGGGAATACCAGGATTTAAGTGGAGAGGAAGCATGTTAAGAGGGCTGTTAGAGTGTGTTGGTAAAGTATATTTAATCCCAGCGGCGTCTGTCCACACCCTGCGCTCTGTGCTCATCGTCACTCAGCACACACACACACACAGACACACACACACACACACACACACACACACAGACACACTGGTGAAATTCGACAGTGGGATCCTTTCACTCAGTAACATCATTCTCTCTCTGTCTGGGCTCCACCTCAGCTCTGCAACCTGCCACTGTTTTTACCATTTAGATACAAAGATCGCAGATACTAGTGCAGATTCAAATGTTACTACTGAGGTATTTAATTTGTACAGAATGTACAGTCAGATGTCCACATGATATATTTTGTTTTGATTTGTTGGCACCTGCTATTTAAACCCGAGCACGGTTTGAGTCTGTAGGATGAAACAATGCAAATTAGGTAAACTGCAAGTAGCCATAGCAACCAAACTAATGTTTTATGCTGTCTTAACTCACTGATGAAACCAACATGCATGGGTTAAAACAATGTATGTATGAAAATCTATGAGATATAAATCCATTGTACAAAATAAATCTGAAATAATGGACTCCTCCACCTTCCTGCATTTTTCCTGATATATGAGGATATTTGCATTCTTGCGTACACGCTGTACTTAATGCTCCTTATAGAGTGAGTCCGAGGCTCTCTCTCCTGTTTGCCTGTTGTATTTATAACAACTGATGTGATAATGAAAAATCTCGCTGTCTCGGGGCACACAGCTCCTGCATATTTTCTATGAAAGTCAACTTCACTTGTCACTTGAACAAACATTGACAGAATTTGAATAAAACATAACATATAGAACTCTACATATATATTCAACATTTATTATTTAATAACTCGGCGTGTGTTGAGAATCGTGACAAACAAATGAAAAGAATGAGGGTGGTTTTTGTGGAACAAATTCTTTGCACGCTCGTCTCGAGCAGCATCGCTGCAACAATGAAAGCTGACAGTAAATCAAAGTAACTGTCACTTGTGATTCTGACTCCTTACCTTATTTACTGCAAACACAACACACACAAACACACACACACCAACTAGAAATAATTTTGTGTTTTTCCAAACCATCTCCACTGGTCTTGAGTAGCTAAACCACCTTCCTGGATCACGACTGCTTGTTCCTGACACTAACAGACAGAGAGACTCTAAATATCATTTTATATGCACATATCCATGCAGTACACACACACACACACACACAGACACAAATCCATTGCGACACAGTAAAACATACACCCACATATAAACACACACACACACACACACTCATTCAGGGTCGTTATCAGCATTGTAAATAGCTCTAGTTACAGTATTTTCCAGTGAGAACCTGCCAGTAGGTTACAGCCCATTACGAAATACATTACTGAACATTTCCCTCCGGAGGAGAGAGGGAGGTAGATGGAGAAGGAAAGAGAAGCAAAGAGAAAATGATGGAGTAAAAGGCTGCAGGGATCCTACACTTTCTGCATTTCAAAACATCGCTGTTGCCGCAAATTGTGATGTATGCTGACAGTGGCAGCGCAACAAGGACGCTATCTCCCCGAGACTGATGTGCAATAGGACAATATGTGAGCACATTTCTCAAAATCTGGCTCTAAAAACATACCAAACATGTGTGCAACAGCTGTTCTTTCACACTTTCTAATTCATACTATTCTGTCAGAAAGCTTAAAGAAAATCACTGTCCACACTTTCCAGACCTGCAGCGAAGCTCTGCGGATCAAATACAAGACAAATGAGAAACAGACAGAAACTATGGAGGGAATGATGGCCGTATAAGAAAGACATTTGCAGAGAAATAACAACAGCACTGCTTTCTTTTCTTTTTCTAGATCTATTTAACAGAAAAATGTGACTGAGGAATAATAACGTGAGATATGAACAAAAACACTGACCTCTGAAAGGCTTTGCAACACTTTGAATTTAGCGGTTTTATTAAGGCATACAGCACATATGCACGGCCATGTTTTTCTTGCAACGGTCAACATATGCAGTGTGTGTGTGGTTAATGAGTCCGCAGCGCTTTCCAGTGTCTTACTGTACGATGAAACAGTCCCAGAGGAGGCATAATTTTATACGACACTGTGAGTCAGTGTGTGTTTGTGTCACTTTATTATCCTCCCATGCCTGCCTACCAGATTCTTACTGTACTATGAAATAACTCCAAAGAGAGACATTCAGCTGGCCTCACTGAGAAAAACTTCCATGGCCACATTATACGGTGAAATCAGGACTTTTCTTTCTCTGCAGAACCTTCAGAGACAAACAGATTGATAAGGAAGACCATCCACAGGATTTCACTGCACGACACTCTGACAGTGTTTGAGTCACGGCTACTGAACTGACCTGACTAATAAAGTCCTGGTTACTTGATGAGCTCCTAAAACCACCAAGGAAATGTGTCATCCAGACATAAATCTTGTTAAGCTTGTAGGTCTATCAACAGCTGGTTTATTATCATTATTATCATCATCATTAACCATCTGAGGTTTGGATATTGCCTTCGCCTTAGAGAAATCTTTCACAAACATTAAACGTTTAATAGACAAATCAATCAATCATCAAGAAAATATGGAGAAATTAATTCTGAAAACAACTGTTGAAGGAACCATAAAAACATTTTAGTGCACAATATTGATCACTTAGAAAATTCTGCAGTTCTCCTGTTGTATTCTGTGCTATAAAAGAAACACTTTTTTTGTTTTAAATCTCTAAAATAAAAAAATATATGCATAACTTTATATATTTTGCATATTTTTTTATTGGAATCACTGTAAGTGGATTTTTATGCAAGTATTAAAATGTACAGACCTGATAACATAACATGATAAATACTGAAAACTCCCTAAACCAGAATACTGAACTACTTCATAGACTTTGACCTGATGTATCTGACACAACTGAAGACTATTAAATATGTCAGATGCTATAAAATGGTTGGTGTGTGTGGAGACTGCTCTCCTGTGTTTCTCTGAAGCATTTCATTCTCCGACTGTAGCACAGAAATCCCTTATAGGACACACACAATCACTCACTGTGCGGGTTAAATGTGCTATGGCAAATTACCCACCTTACACACCAAGAAGAGAGTGTGTTTGCACGAGTGTGTGTGTCGCTACTCATAGAGACAGAAAGGGAAAAAAAAAAAGAGATGGCATATGAGCTGTGTGCGTGCTGGCTGGCCTGGCTCTCTCAGCAGGGAGGTGCTACCTCTAATTAATAACCAGGGTCAAACTTAGATCTGATGGTGAACCTTTGGGCTTTTAGCATCCCAATGGGAAATCCCTCTGGAGGAACTGAGCTGCGCTAAAAGCAGCATGTGCGACTCATATGTGGTGCTGGCTGTCCGCTGTGCTCTCAGTAGATCAAACCAATACATCCTTTTAATAATATGAGACCAAACTTATAGGATACTTTCAGCATTACATCATTTGGAGACTTTTCCAGTTGTCAGTTTATCAAATCACTGCACTGAAACATATGCAAACATAGATTTGCTTAAAACAAGATTTCAGTTTTTTGTCTGAGGAAAAAGTGTTCGACATTAGAGGCTGATTTGCGACAGTGTGTTTTATGTTGACTTGAAGGTTTTCACGCATCTGGGATTACTGGGCTTTGAGGCTCTAAACACTGGAAACCCCCTATATTGTCTGTATAATTAAGAAAACAGAACAGGATCAGGTTCAAAGGAAAAAACACTTCAAACTAACCTTAGTTTTTAAAGCAATCTGGAAATGGACAGGGACAGTGGAGCTTTCCAAAATCACCACCACTACTCACACACATTAAGTAAATTAAAATAAAAAAGTAATAGAGCCACAATGGACGAGCACAAAGGAATCATCCAAGGGATTCATAGAGGAAGAAAAATGAATAATGTGTTTAAAAAATGCATGCACATACAAAATAGAGAAAGATAAGAGTTCAAAAGTGCAAAGTGGAGGAAATTATTATCATAAGAAAATGAAAGGATGAGATAACAGACCAGACAAAGCACAATGATTCAAGATGTGATTTGAAAGCGTTCCTGTTTAACGGAAAAAGAAAGACTGAATCCCGACCTTAAAGAGGAAATGGGGGAAAAAATCGAGCACAAAATAAATAAATCAATAAATATAAAAAACTATGAAAAAAGGCACGATACCAGAATGAGATCACAAACTCATGGACACGATGGAAATGAAACAAGATCACATCCAGATAGAGAAACGCTCACCCTTCTGTACAAAATGGCGGACTGAGGGTGAGAAAGAAGGCATGTGATTGGCTAGGCCCAAATGCCCTCCTCATCGTCCTATTGGTTAGTTCAGTCCAGGCGCAGCGTGAGTTCAGAGAAAGCAGGAGGTTAGTTGGGCTCGGATAAAGTGAGCACAGAACAAGTCAAAAATCACAGCATCCAAAACGGAAATGTTACCTAAACACTGAGAGTTGTTCACATCAAAAAGGTTTTCACTGGGTTGTTGGAGACATCTTACCTGGTCTGGGGAGGGCTTGTGATTGTTGGGCTGCTCTGAGTTTGGAGACGAGACCTTCAGGTGGTCGTCCTCGTAGTTGTCTGCCATCAGCTTCATCCTGTTCTGGGTCTGACATGAGAAGAAAACAGACTATTGGATGTTTTTGTTTTTCTTTCACACTCTGGTTAAAGTTAGAGTAAATTAACACAAGTCAATGTAATATCTGCTAAAGTCATGAAAACACCACTGTGTGTGTGTGTGTGTGTGTGGCTTTGACTTCCTTCAAAGGTTCATTTGCAGATAGTAAGAAGGAGGCGAGTTCTGGACGACTGCCATGAGCTTTGACTTCACAAACACACACAGAGAAAGAGACACAGATACGGAGAAAACCCAAGAATGGACAGCAAGAAAAAGACAAAGCCCGAAAGCTCCCCAACTGTCTCTATTTGCATTTCAGCTCAAGACAGGATTGGTTGTACATTTCAAAGTGCACATATACGTGTATTCATGCACACACAACATGACAATCCACCTGTTGTGTAGCTTGTTAACCGGTGCAGAAGAATCAAAGGCTTGTTAGCCTGCCACTTGGGGGGATATCCATAAAGACCAAGATAAATATTAGACGCACAAAGGCCGGTAAATCTTGTCCAGATCGACACAAAGCACGCACACACACACTCTTTGCTCTTCTGATTACCATCCTATTATTCCCTCCTTCCTTATCCTCTCCTCGTCTTGCTGCTCCATCTGTTTCACATGTTATAGTTATACTTCATGTTTTACAGTAGGCCTGTAAAGAGTGGAGGGAGTGAGAGATAAAAAGCGAGGGAGGGAGTCAGTCTAAATCTGTCAGTCTTGTACAATCTAAATCCCCTTAGCCTCTTGCTGAGCCCTGAAAGGAACAGGGGCTTAAGCAGGCCAGACGGTGTGTGTGTGTGTGTGTGTGTGTGTGTGTGTGTGTGTTTGAACGAAGCTGAAAGAAATATGTGAACTTTCATATGTTTGTTTGAAAGCTAAATGAAAGACTGCATTTTTAAGAGTTGTGCTGCACTCTGTGTGTATTTGGGAACATGCAACCATGTGAGCGTGTCTATGTATATACGACGAGCTGAGGAGAGACTCCCCTGGCATGCACACACATTATTAATTTCCTAATTATTATTTTTTTTTAAATAAACACGTATATTTAAAACAAACATGAAAAGTAAACAGCTCATCTTCAGGTCGCTTAAGTGCAGAAAGTTGAGTCCCCATTGGATTTTTTTTTTAACCCACAATAATATTTTTTGTAGGTTATTTTACTTCATATTGTGACGACAATAACAACATCAACAACGAAAGAAGAATACAGAAAAAAATATGTTAAAAAAATGTTGAAAAATAGAAATAAGGACCAGTTGTCTTCACTAAAAGCACAGTGGAAACCTTAGGTCACACACATTTCTTTAAAAATAAATAGGCAAACTGGGGACGTTGTGGGTCTGACTCTACCCCCAACAGAAAAAATTAATATTTAAAGATTAGACCACATAAGACAGAAGAGCAGAGGACCAAAGAGTAAGAAGTGAAGTGAGCTGTGTGAGAGGAACAGAACAACAACCACACATGTCATTGGGTTAAATTACACTGACAAGCCTGACTCAGCACTATGTGATCCTACTGCTTTGAGGCAGGTGATTTATTACACAACCCGAGTCCACAGCCCAAAAGACACTCGCCCAACGTGGGGCTCGAACCCACGACCCTGAGATTAAGAGTCTCATGCTCTACCGACTGAGCTAGCCGGGCTACATGTGCACCTAATGGACGACTCATCCTCCATCCGAGGTTCCCCGTCTGATACCTTCCTGCTACAGCTGCAGTGGGGATGACGATGCAGGGGGCTGCTCGCTGCCTTGATAACTTTCCAAAGTCATAACATTTTTTCTGAGTCTTTAAAACCACTCCGCAGTATTTTAACATCTGGCTGGCCTTTAAATGCTTCATCAGTTACTAGTGGACTTCCTGGATCATATTTCATTGTTTCACCAGTGTAGGACTTTATAACTAACGGGTATTTATCTGAAACTTCTGAGGTTCTTTAAGATATGCTGGATTGAGTTTGTTACATGGCCATAGATCTCAGTTCGAGTCTCTTATCACTTTTCACTTGCTGCACTTTATTCAACACTGTCCAAAACTCTACCGCCCAACGTGGGGCTCGAACCCACGACCCTGAGATTAAGAGTCTCATGCTCTACCGACTGAGCTAGCCGGGCTACAGTGTGAAGGCCAGAATTCATGAAATCATGTCACCTAACCCGAATAGACGGGTCAGGTGAGTTGAGAAGGTTTTACCTGCAGTGAAAAAATTTGCATCAAGTCATATCACGAATACCAAACAGGTGCTTAACTAGATGATTGTGAAGTGGTTTGGTAAGGGCATGAAAGCAATGGTTTATATCAAAGTGCCACAGGGTGACCGTAGAGTGTAGAGGTTTGCAGACGGTAAGTTTGACCAACAAAGACCCCACGAGTGTTTTAAACAACTGCTCTTGTTTGCATTGGTGCTTGAACTACGCAACACTTCAGTTTTGTTTAAATCTCTCTTTCCAAAGCATACTGTAAGATCCACACATGCTGCGAGCTGATCTGAACACTACAACACTTTGTACATGATACCCCAAAAAGCCAGACGCCCAACGTGGGGCTCGAACCCACGACCCTGAGATTAAGAGTCTCATGCTCTACCGACTGAGCTAGCCGGGCTGCAATCTTATGAAGAACGGTTTAGTTTCCATGGCTACACCAGCCCAAGGATGACTTCTGTCTTATCCATATGTCAACAGCATCTTTATGTTTTAGTTTTTGGTTGATGTATAAAGTAAAAACATAACAAATGAAGAACAGAACAAACTGGGCTCATCCAAACTTGAGAAGGAGAGAGGGGCTGGGGAAAGGCAGAAACAACAGGGGAGGAAAGACTTCAGAGGAGGATAAGCTGTGTCGAGAGGGCGCCTGATTTCTGATCTCTTTAGCATTTTCTGTCCAAATCTCCCTACCCCTCTGCAAACACACTTCAAAATCTGTCTTTGTCCCATCTTCTCTTGCTCCTCATCTTAGAGCTTTCTGGATCTAAATAATCCTCAGTTCCTCCCTTTCCTCTCTTCCTGTCTTTATCCCTCAGCTCTCTCATACACAGTACTTTCTATGATTAAGTCTCTCTACCTAAGTACCTAACAATGCTCATTTGTCTCTCTTACTCCCTCTTTCTTTAATGATCACAGCTTATTTTACACTGATTTTAAGACTTCTCTCTCTTCTACTACACAGTATTTTATTTTTCCCTCCCTCTTGACCTTTGAGCTTCTTAACATGCCCTCGGATCTATGTCTAATTTTCTTCCCTGGTATTTTCCTCCCTCCTCTGAAACATGTCCTTTATTCTGTATTAATGTCTCCACGATGCTCCTCTGATTGTTTTCCATCCAGGTCAGTTGTTTCTTTCCTCTTCTGACTTCATTTTCTGACCATGTTTAATCCTAACACGTTTCTTTGTTATTCCTGCCCTTTTCGTTTCACACTGAAATTTTCAACAATCTTCCCGAGACGTCTGAAATATACATCCAGCAACGGTTCGGAGTCAAACAGCCTCAAACATATCAAAAGCTCTACTAGAAATCCTCATTTTTAACCCTAAACCTGATCACACCAACATTTAAAAATGAGAATTGCCAGGATTAGCGGATTTGCTCACGGTGGTGAAGTAAATCCCACGTGAAATTTTCGAGTCAAATTCAGCTTCGGTAAACCCTCGACTCTCGAACAGCAAACCGTCTCGACAGTGAACAGTGAGCCGAGCAGTCCAAAATGGAGGAAGCTGCCCTAATTTGGTATCTAACTTAATTTAACTACTTTTGTTGAAGCTTCACAAAGGGACACAGGGTTTTGAGACAGTTATTTCAGAGAAGTCATGACCTTTGTCCTGCCAGCAAATAAGCTATTAACCCTACTAGCTGACTGTTAAGAAGCAGTTACCAAGCTCGTTAGCATGAATGCCCCGCCTCCGCCTCTTTAGTAAAACCCCTTGTTAAATTAAATGATGGACATTCCTGAGAACAAAACGCTTAAAAAAAAAAAAAAAACCCTAAAAATTGAATTTTAAGGAAAAAAGAGAAGAAGAAGAAGAAGAAGAAGAAGAAGAAGAATCCTCCTTTTCCATCCTGGCCTTTCTTTACATCTTCCCCTTTTCTCTAATTGTCAGGAATGCTGAACTCAGCTCACTTGTTTCTGTGCCAACTCTCTCCTTCTCACTTAATCTAATCATCACACTATTAATTCACGCCTCCTCCCTCATACTTCCCTTCTCCTTCTTCCACCCCCCACCCACCATTCATCCTTCACACAGATCTGCTGTAACCCGCTGACAATGGACAGAATGAAAAACAAATGAGCATGGAGTGAAACGAGCGGGGAAACTGCTGAGTCATGCTTAGAGGAAAATTATTTCATTGTGATAAGGCTCCGGGGAAAATTAGATTAGATTATTGTTTCGTCTTTCCCTCCAGTGGCGAAAGACGAACCTTTGTAGATATCTGTGCAATTATCAATAATGAAAAGTTGCTGAGTCATGGTTGAACGAGAACTATTTCATCATGATAAGAAATTAAATTATTATTTTTTTTACCCTATTTCTCTATCAAGAAATGAAAATTGTTGATATGTGGAAAATTACAAAAGATAACGTGTATGAGTGGAGCTCTGTGGGGAATTATTTCATAGTGGTAAGTCTCTGCGGAGTAATAAATTAGATTAGTCCACATTTTTTCACTTGCCAGTAACAAGAGAGGTCACGATAATTACAAATAAGCAATGATGAACAGTTAAGTGTGAAAAGGGGGAGACAGATGAATAAAATCCACAAACCCTGAAAAGACATATATTTCAATACAACTGTGGTGTTAAAGAAGTTCAAAGAATTCATTACAGAGACTTCTATGGACTGTCTATCACACGTTCATCACACAACTCAGTCGTTTCAAGTGGCTTCATTACAAACATTATGTTTTAAAATCGAGATGTGAACAATGTGACAATGAGTTTCTTCTGTTTCTTCAATATCCTTTGGGACTGTGGTGGGTTGGGTAAGATATAACAGCTAACAAAGCAAAAATAATAAAACAATACAACATCTTGCAGAGCCATCCAAAGGCACTAATATCAAGAGCCAAAGTCATAAAAATGCCACACAGGTGCGGAGCAAGGCCACGGCCACAGCCACACATACATCCCCAACCTGTAAATGTTAAACACATGTGTCTCTTGCAGGGACAGATGGTGGTATATTCCCCCTCCTCTTCCTCTTGTTCCATTTCATAAAATATTACAATCACTCTTTCTTCTCTTTGCTTTCACACACTCCTACTCTCTGTCTTAAGTCTGTCTCTCCATTAAAGCAGCTGAAGGAAATACAACTTCAGAGAGAAGAGGAAGGAGACAGTGAGAGCGATGGGGGAGAGGAGAGTGAGGAGAGCTGAGGTCACCTTGATCTACAGCCTCCTGCAGATGGTGGTCAAAGGTCAACATTCAGGAAACACTTTCAGGGACACAGATATTTTATAACTCACACAGCTGGGTTTTTATGCATGTAGTACAAGTACTGCAAGCACACATCTATCTTGTGTAGTCACTGATTCATTAATTTCAAATTGCATGTTGTTATTGTTACCATGACAACAGTGCACAGCAGCATTTTATTTTATTTAGTACAATGCAAATTTGTCCATATAAAGTCTGATGCAATGTAAAAATTAAACTTTTTACAAATGCAAATGCGACTGATTCTACACTTTGATGTGACTGAAGCTTCTCTGTAGTATGGTAGTATAGCTGTGCAGCACAGGTTACCGTGGTGACTGAAACCAAATGCAGACCAGACGTGATCAACTGAGGAGTGCTGGTTGTCAAAAAACACTCCAGAGAAACTTCAAACCCACACACACACACACACACAGGTGAACCACATTCACCAGTCAGTGTTTACACCCGCCATACTTTACTGATTTATACTCACTTTAATCTAATAGTGTAACTCTACCTCCCTCCATTTGTCAAGCAGGTTATCAGCGACAAGTATGTGTGTATGCCATCCTGAGGAAAATACTACACAAGCCTCAGCTGACTTGATGGCAACACTGAAAACACACACACACACAGGAACACTGAGGAAGTCTCGGCTGTGATCCATCACTGAGGGACTGAAAATTATGACACTGCAGAGAAAACGAGAGAGAGAGAGACCTCGAGTGGTGCAAAACTGCTCGCACCTATGTATGTACTGACACACACACACACACACACACACTCGTAGCAGCAGACAGTGGAGTCTCTGTGTCGTCAGTAACCACCTTCGAGACCCTGAGGTGTCATAAATGACTTCAAATAGAACGGAGAAGAAGAGGAGATGAAGGGATGAGGAGTGAAGAGAGAAGAGTGATGCTTGTTACAATGACTTCATTTGACACAGCTACTCTCTAATACCCCCAATTCAAACGCTTTCCAGCACTCACAGATTTTTCTTTCTCTTGCGTGTACAAAACCTATCTCTCTGAATCCTTTTGAGCTTATATTCCAGCCATTAAGTGGATTTTTGGCGATATTCAATAACTGGATTTTTTGCTACAAAAGCCTTCGTATCTATTCGAGTGGGGTTGAGGTTGAAAAGTCCATTATTATCATTAAACTGCAGTTTAGTTTGAGTCAAGGGAAATAAAAGCGAATACAAAGCTCCACAATCTCTCCTTGATGACAAAACAAACTACTGCAAATGCATGTGCTAAAGACAGAGGCTGTATATAAAGATTAGGGATGGCTTGATACTGCTTTTTCAGATCCGATACTGATACCGATACTGCAGCATTAAGGATCGTCCAATACCGATACCAGTCCGATACCGATCGAATAACTTCTTTTTATCACTCTAAAAGTTGTTAATAATGCGTTTATGGATGTAATTTTCATAATACTGACATCTAAAAACACTACGTTCACTGTGCAACAACTATTGTGCTCCCCTAAAGAAAGAAGGAAAATATGTGACAACAACTGAAGTTATGTGTAACTGCTGTGGTTTTATTTTAA
>OOFC01049971.1:24044-36964 GCA_900323345.1 Pseudochromis fuscus
TGACCTCTCACCTTCTCTTTGAAGAGGGAAAAACACAGACACTGTATTTAAAAAATGTACAATCGATCTCTGAAGTGAAGTCAATGGACAAGTGTAAAAAACTGCAATATCACCGACGGCCAGTAGGTGCTGGCTCACATTGACTTCAATATGGAACGGATCATTTTCAATCATGAAATAATGAAAATAGACTGGGCTTCAAAGCGGGGAAGATTTAGGGGTGTGGTTAGTTTGATTGACCGCTCTGGTCTCCAGTGAAGTCAACTCTCATTCTTCTTTGTCAGTGGTCTCTAGTTCAAGGGTCAGACCCGCCTCCTCACTTCTCCCTTCATAACCAAATATGATCATTTCTTGCTCCAAACAACCAACCATCAAATACCAAACTCCTGGTTTCAACATGTGAGTCCATAAACCAACAGGTGACATCACGTTAGCTTCGACCACCAATCTGTGGTTTATGTTCTCACAACTCATGAGAAGTTTCTACACTTGGATTCACCTGGAATTAACAGTCAACATGGTGACTCACGTGCAGTAGCTGTGCTGTTGGGTCTGATATATGCACTGACTGTATTAACAGGGTTGTGCAGGGTTCAGCACTGTCTCCTCAAATTGTGGGTTCACATCTTGACCACTGGCTGTACCCCGCCAGCTGGGATAGGCCTGAATCCCGCCAAATTAAAATTCTAAAGCAGCATGGATGCTAACTTTAAGTTTAAACAACTGGGTTTTTTTAAAAGTGTGTTAAATGAATCTTTAACAGGCTTTATTTTATTAGGCCGTCATTGAAAAGTTAGTATAATTTCAAATGTTTTACAGATGACTGATAGGACAGCACAGATGTAAACAAATAAAAATGGTTAAAGGATAATAATAGTAATAACATAACCTTCAGCTTTGAAATATGTTCAAATGAACCTGATTTAAAATTGTGTGATGGATGTCGGTGTAGAAAACACCAACAGAGGATGAGTGTTTCCCAGGATGCATCAGGGCTCCCTGTGCAGTGTGATAAATACGAGGCGTCTGAACAGATGCCAGTGTTTTTAATATGCAGCCCTCAGTTGTCATGGTTGGTAGTTGGGACTTCAAACAGCCCTCTTGTCTGATATAACCTAACAAGCTCCATTTGCTGGCAAGCTCTTTCTTTTGTTCTGCTTAACCAGTGGACACTTTCCTTTGGCTCGCTCCTTTCAACATAATTGAATTGGTAATGACTTTGCAGAGCGCTCCACTTCCCTCAGCTCCCAAAACATCTTCTGAGCATAATCTCACACTAATGGAAACTTTCTGTATCCATCAGAAGCAGCTCAGTGTCGTATTGTGCTTATTGTGACAACCACAAATACAACAGCTGGTGTGTGGGAGAGTTTCTTTAAACATTAATGCTAAATAATTGATTGCATACAGATGTGTTTTTTAGACTTGGGCCTGTCACTGTGGGAAAAACACAGGTGTTAGTAATAACGTGATAGTGAGCCAGCATACACAACACTTATTACCTACATCTGTGCTTCCCTGACTTTGAAGATGTTTTGTGGGAAAAGTTATTGGTAATATGAAACTTTAAAAAAATCTTTTAAAAATATTTGGTGCTTTTTACGAGGTGGCACTTTTAATTTAATCTGTATTTTTTAAATCTGTGACAAAACTACGGAAGCCCTAAATGGACATGATGAAGCACATTTTACTTTCTCCATTTTGCCGTGTTGACGAGTTAATTTCAGTGGTTTTCTTAAGATGTTGAGTTATTTTTCTCATTATTATAGGATAATTTATCTCGTTATGAATAATCCTATAGTCTTAAGAATAATAATAATGGTTTGGATTTTTATATAGTGCTTTTTTCTGGAAGTCCAGACTCAAAGCGCTTAGACAAAGCAAAGACCATTATTCATTCACACCCATTCATACTGGTGGTGGTAAGCTAAGCTAGCCACAGCTGCCCTGGGGCAGACTGACGGAGGCGTGGCTGCCAATCTGCGCCACCAAACCATTCATTCAACATTCATACAGGACAAGGTGGGTAAAGTGTCTTGCCCAAGGACACACTGACAATGACTGGGAGCCAGCCGCTCTAGAAAACAAACTTTGAAATCAAGTCGTTTTCACAGCAAAACTGATAAATCAAAATGTATTTATTCTTGTCCTTTTAGGGCTTCCGTACAAAACTACAAAAGTTTTTTAAGCAACTTTTTTAAAATAAAAAAACCTTAATTAAACTTGAAAACCCTCTTCTGCTAAAGCCTAATCCTGCTGTACTGCTGCCCCCTGGTGGTGAAATACAAACAAACTTATTAAAACATTCCCCGTTATAAAGCCGTGTTCACACCAAACGCAAAGCTAATTTGTGTGTACTTTCACGAATACAGCTGGCGATTTCACCACATGTGAATATTTGCCCTCAACACCCTATAAGAGTACTCCTCTAAGAAACTGCGACAACGCCACTTCCACTATCAACAATTGACGAGATCACAAAGATTGCTCCTTTTACTGGTTGTGGACGTCCCAGAAATGGTGAAAAGCGCCTCTGCCTCTTGATTTCATCCTGGTACAGATTTAAATCAGAGTCAGAATCAGAAGTCGTGTCAGAAAGCACAGACACCAACGATGAGCTGATCGTCCATTTCTGCTCCTCTGGAGTGCTGGGAATTTCAACACTGTTTGGGTTTGATGATATTACTTGCATATTTTTCACTCAAGTTAAAACTTTCTCAACTCATATGACGCAAATTTGAATCTGCTCATGTCATCCAAGGTGAATAGATGTGAATAAGTATAGGTATGTAATATTGCTTTGTGGTTGGTGCGAGCACAAAGTAACAGAGAGAGAATTTTAGGATGATTTTCTGGCACAATCACATCCTCTGATCTTACTCAGATTTTCCTAAGCTGTTTATTCAGTGATACCAGAGAATTATTACTATGTCTCTCTCTCAAAAAAAAATAAAAAATCATTGATCTCTTGTCAGCAGCTTCTCATAATGTTGGACGGACAGCAGGCAAAAACACAACTAACAACTTCATGATTGTCGACTCACATTTTGACTCCAGGAGGTCGACATTTGAACGTCATCATGTTGGTTGTTTGGAGCCAGAAATGACCATATTTGGATATGAAGGGAGGAGTGAGGAGGTGGGTTTAACCTCTGAACCTGAGGCCACTGCCCAGTGTCATTGACACTTCAGAGCTGGTCTCACTGAAGACCAGAGCTGTCAATCAAACTAACCACGCCCCCAAATTTTCCTCTTTCTGAAGCCTAATATCGACTTAATGATGAAATGATTTTCAGATGGACCAGATCACTGAGAAGAAGAGAAGAAGAGTTGACTTTATATTATGAAATCAAAAGGACTTGTGGAAAAAATGTGTTAAGTGAGTATTTCAGGATTGAAAAATGATCATTTTTGAATTGAAGTCAATTGGAGTCGGTGTTTTTTGGAGGGAGCATCTACTGGCCGGTGGGAGTATTGCACTTTTTTTGCACTGTTGCAAAGACCTAGTTGTTAATTTCTATTCACAGTCTCTGGTGTTGTCTGGTGTCTGTCAGCAGATAGATGGTCTTCCTCTACTGCTGGTTTGTGTAGACTACTCTGTTTTCCAAGAACAGCTAAGATAACAGACAGATTTGTCCATTTCTGTGCACAATACATGTGTACCAGTAGACTGCTTTCATCTGACTGGGCAGATCTCCTCTACGTCTACCTGTTATAAAATGTGACTTTGATAAGAACTGGGACTTTGGACTGTCTGTAATGCACTCACTACTGTTCAGCACCTTGTTTATTTAAACTTATTTGTACTTTTGCTTGATTGCATCTGGAAAGTACAAAGACAACGTAGAATGTAAACAGTGTTTACACCGACTTTTAACAACTGTAATAACATGAACGTAAGCATGGGATGGCACAGTGGTGCAGTAGTTCGCACTGTCCCCTCCCTGCAAGAAGGTTCTGCATCTGAATCTCTGCTTGGACCTTTCTGTGTGGAGTTTGGATGTTCTCCCTGTGCATGGTGGGTTTTCTCCTGGTACTCCAGTTTCCTCTCACAGTCCAAACACATGCTGTTTAGGTGAACTGATCAGTTTAACGTGGCCATAGGTGCAAATGTGGATGGTGCCATAGACCTGTCCAGGGTGTCCCCCGTCTCTCTCCCATTACCAACTGGGACAGGCTCCCATATGGATAAAGCAGGTACAGAAGATTAAGATGAATTTAAGCATTTGCTGATTAAATTGTCAAATAAATACAGATTAACAAGACACCACAAGTAAAGACCATCTTGGGTATTCACATATGATTAAAGAGAGTCAGATTGTAGTGAGGAAGCAGTGTTGGGCCTCTGTGTCTCTCTGCCACCTGTTGCTCTCATGTCTTTGTTATGTAAATACCAACAGATGGATAAATCTGCGCTGCACCGCCCAGTGCCGCCTGCAGGGGGCGACAACGCCACCAACTCGCAGCCAGACCGCGAGACATGTGGCTGAGACTTTCTGAAAGCTGCGCTCCGTTTTTAGCCCAAAACAAGTTCCGAGCCGTGCGAGTTATCTGCGTCTCACAGCGGGAGTTCGGACGCTGAGCCTCGGTGTACTCGGTGCAGAGCAGCCGCAGCCGCTCAGAGGTGAGTACCGACCCTCCGTGCTAGCTAACCGCAGCTAGCTGCTAGCAGGTGCTGTTGTTCACAGCCGTTAGTTAGCAACGTGCTAAATAACCAGCTAGCTAACCAGTGACCTTCAGTGTAATCCTAACGGTTCATATTAACCAGCAGCTAGCCGTGTCTGTGTGGAGCTAACAGCCAGCAGCTGGTAGCCGTGTGTTTAGCTAGCAGCAGCCGTCCGGTTAGCCCATAACAACCATGTTGTCACCGTCGTGTTGGCACTGGTTGATCAACTTGGTGCTAATGTCTCCGGCAGCCAGGCCGTACGAGCTCCCACTACTCCCAGTCTGTCTGACAACTCAACTTCCACCACACCAACACTCCCAGTTAATACTAGTTAGCATAGGGGTCAATATAACATTAGGATAACATTCACCAGTTAGCCTGCAGGGTAAAATCCTCCGAATAACAGAGCTGGAGTGACAGATGCAGGCTAATGACTCACGGCCTCTGTTGGTTTATTTTAGGTGTTTAGAAAAGTGTTTACACCAGAGACTATCACCGAGGCTCTGATCTTAGTTTCACGTTGATAAATTTTAACATCTTAATAAGACAAGAGGGGAAAGCTGTTTGTGGATCAGCTCCTAGAGGCTGTAAATCACAGGCACATGTTTTCTGCTCACTTTCAGCCAGCTACAGGAGTGTGGTGGCCTGCTGGAGTGGAGTTAGTTCACCATGACTCAGATTATAAATAACACTGAAGTCTCCACTCTGGACCTTTTGAAGATTGAAAGCTGCAGCGATCACTCAGACTTCAGCTCATCACGAATGCTGTCTGTAACTTACTGTGCTGTGTTTAGGCCTCTGTTGCTAAACAAAGTGAGTCAGTGGATCAGTTTTCAGTATTTCAGTTTCACTTACATTCAAAAGTAGGAGGACAGCTAACAATCAGATCCAATTCATTTTTGATGGGCTGCTGCTGCTACTAACTTGTTCCACTTGTTTGTCACGTTATTATAAATGACCTGAATAATGTGATGTTACCACATTGGTGAAACTCGGATACAGATTTTTTTTACATAATTTCAGTTCATCAACTGGTGTAATAATTAGTTATTTCACCACTATTAAAAACACCTTTACTATTAGCTGTTACACCTTTTTGCATCAATTTTATTTTAATATTTACACACACAAACTAGTTTTGTATTAGACAATTGGGTCTTACTGCTGTCCCACTGACATAAATACATACTTTATAGGTTTTAATTTATCGTTCAACATGTATGATCTGTCTATTTTCAGGACAGATCATACCTGAATTATACCCCCACATGTTTATATTCTTGCATTGAGTTTGCAATGTTAATGACAATGGACAAAGCACAGATGGTTTATTGGAGTTGCGTCCATATAACTTCCAGCACTGTTCCAACTTTCCCACTCCACAAAAACAAAAATTACAGCCTGATTGTTGTTACACTATTAGGCCATTGGATGTACTAACCACCTCTGTTCACTCTTGGATTTAAGATGGCTTTTAGGTGATCAGATCACAAGTGGACAGCGCTAAATACAAGTGTGAACAACCACTAAGATACATTGAAATCCAGTCATTCAGACCACAGGTGGAGGTAGTTTGGGCCACATGTGACCACTTATCTTTTGTAGTGTAAATGCTAATGTGTCCTCATGTGTCCTAGATAAGAACGTAACAGAAAAAGCTGCATTTCTTGTGTTTAGTCTCCTTCATCTCATCCTGCAATCATTTACAAATTGTAGACCACATCATCTAAAACAGTGTGAACAGTCCGTACATGTACAATACTTCTTGAATCATTTTACCTTCTCCTTTCTTTGAGGTAACTGTTTGGTGCTCTTCTGGTGAGTTGTGTAAGAACTGTGCGGACCCTGATGTTGTTGTAGTGACATCTGAACACAAGTGGTCAGCAGGACAGTTTGGGGACTCGCGCTTAATATTGGTGTAAACGGAAATGATATGATCCTGTTTATGCTCGGCTACTTTCTTCGGTCTCGGGTTTCGGGGATGCAACTGGACAGCTGAGACGCATCGAGTTCACATCTTGGTATTACAATTACGTCTCTGTCCTCCTGACCACTTGTGTTCTCATGTCACTACTGACAACCTGTGGACTGTACAGTTATTACGCAACAACAATTTCCCTGGCTCCAGATCTTGTAAACAGTTAGCACAGTTAGCTAAAAGAGAGGAGAAGGTAAAATAATTCATAAACTGTTGTACATGAATGGACTGTTCACACTGTTTTACATCAGAGGACTAAGTTTTTTGAGTTGCAAATGAGTGCAAGACCAGATGAAGGAGACTAAACACAAGAAAAGCAATGTTTTTATCGCACTTCAACAGGTATGTGGTGATGTGCCGACTAAGGAGGTAGATCCTATCAAGATCAGTAGGTAAACACTGTAAGCTTTGACTCACTAATGTTTTTTTTTTAACATCCCCATTTGTACCCAACACGCTAACAGAAAGTTGTATCCCAAATAAAGCGCACTGAGCTTTTTGCTACAAGTGATCAGTGGTAATCTTTAAAAGAGAGAAGTTGTGATTCTACCTGAAAAGAGATTGGTGCACACTCTGATCCAACCAGTTACTTCTTGTACTTGTGCTGCTGCAACAGATCCAAACTTCTACCTGGAGTATTTTATGTGTCAGCCATAGCATGCTTGTGGGAATCTGGTCTTTGCTTTGAGCTAACAGTCTGCTGGATCCAGCTTATACGGGCTCTGCTGACATGGTGCACTCATGAACAATATGTTAAGTCACATTAGAAGTTTACTTGGCTTGCCTGCAGTCACAACCTGCAGCTTCTCTGCTGGCACGGTGTATGTGAAGAAAAAAAAACACAGTATGCCAGTATTTAAGTATCTTTAACTTTCAGTGCAGAACCTTTATCTCCCTCTCCTGGCTATAGGAGTAATTACACAAACACTATTGATGGTGTCCCCTCTTCAGCTGTGGCAAACCAGTTGTTGCTGCTTGGAGTAAAACACATTTCCTGCTGGTGCACCAGTAAACGAATGTCCTCAAAGACACTAGATTTAAAACTCAGGAATACCTCTCACTATCGGGAATTTACATGGAGCTGATGGACTGAAAAAACAGTGTGTGAACTGGTTTGGGTTGAAGGTAACAGATGTTGACTTATTTGGACCACACTCAATGGTTAACTGTTACAGTAGGAACTGGAAAGTACTCAGAGTTTAAACCTACTTCAAGACATAATCCACCTGTGCTGATGCTATGGACTGAACACTGTTGCCCTCTTGTGGCAAATTAGCAACAATATGTTTTTCATCTTTTACATCACACCATGGTCGTATTGTTCACTTCATTACTGGTAACTAGGGATGGCTCGATACCACTTCTTCAGATCCGATATCGCAGCATTGAGGATCGTCGAATACCGATACCAGTCCGATACCGATCCAATACCTTCTTTTTGACACTCTAAAAGTTGTTAATACGTTTATGAATGTAATTTTCTTAATACTGACATCTAAAAACACCACGTTCACTGTGCAACAACTATTCTGCTCCCCTAAAGAAAGAAGGAAAATATGTGACAACAACTGAAGTTATGTGTAACTGCTGTGGTTTTATTTTAATAGTATTGGTAAACACAGCAGACCCAGCTGCAGCATTCAAACATTTAAAATAAAATAAAAGTGCATCTAGCGTTTACTTCTCACCTCTGTGAGCATAAAGTATTTCCAATTGGCAGACAGCTCTGCAGCTTTTCGCTTCACTCTGGTCACGTGACGAAAACACGCGGCACATGGCAACCACGGCAAGTTGCGCAAAGTGAAGTTGAGGATATATGAGATAGTTTGGGCTTATGGATTGGATCGAACAGGTTCTAAAAGAATAATCCGATATCCGATCCAGTCATTTTGGCCTGGATCGAACCATCCCTAATAAAGATGGATTCTGTCTGAAAAGTGAAGCCAAAACATGCAAAACCGCTGATGGCCACTAGATGCTGGCTCCAAAAAATCTGACTTCTACAGACTAAAAAACTGTCAAACATCAAAAGTCAATAAACCTTCTCCACATGTTTTACTGATGCCATTATCTAACTTTACCTCTTCTTCTCTGTCCTGCTGGTCCATCTGAAAATATTTTCCCCATTAAGTAGCTAATAGGCCTCAAAGAGAGGTGTTTTTGTGGGCGTGGCTGCTTTGATTGGCAGAACAGGCCCGCCTCGTTTCCTCTCTTAGACACACCCACTTGCTTGAGGCAAACGCAGGAATCAAGATTTGCAGTGTACAGTAATTTCCCAAACTTTTCTTTTTTTCATGTACAATACAACAGACTTATATTTCAACTGTCAGACTGAATTTGAGCTGCTCTACACTAATACATTCACTGAGCCAAATAAACAACTGATTAGGGAGGGAAATTAATAACAGTGCTTAAAGAAGTACATGGAGGAGAACAGAGAAGAAGAAATCCAACAAACTCCCAGTAGACTCATCCACTAAGGAGTTGGTTATTTCACTAGACCCATAAGAACTTTAACTGTGTGTGTGTGTGTCTCTGAGTGTACGTGTGTGTGTGTGTGAATAGACCTCTGTGTGGAACCACAGAGGCATTTGGTCATGTTTATATCCTTGTTTTTGGCCTGGATGAGTGTGTACATATTGGTGTGTGTGTGTGCTTGAACTCTGTTAACATCTAGCCACACCAGTGTAAGGTTTTGTGTGTCACTGTGTGTGTGTCTGCGGACAGAACATTTACATAAATACAAATTCATAAGAAAAGTGTTGTAACCGGAGATTTGTTGAAGATCAGAACTCTGTGTGTGTATATATATGTGTGTGTGTGTGTGTGTGTGTGTGGTGAGCGTAGGAGTGGTAGGTTAATCCTAAATTTACCCTTCGTGGTTGGAGGGCTGTGGTCACATCTGGACTCAGTTTCTCCCTGACTGTCCTGCTTTCTTCGCTCCACTCATCACTGCCACCTCACCTGTGCTCCCCCTGTTTTTATTTACTCTTTTCCAAATTTGGTTCCTACTTTTTATTACATTTTTGCTTTATCTCTGCCTTTATTTTGCACGTGTACATCGGTGTACCACCCTCCCTGTAATTTACCATTTCTGCACCACTCCTATTAACTTCCACTTGTAGTATTTAAACAACTGAGCTCAGTGTGTTTCGTCCTACCTGCTGTTTGAGCTGTTGAACCAGACTATCCTTCTCCCTCTTCAGACCTGCCACCTCTTCCTGCGTCTTCTTCTTCTTGGACGAGGAGAGCTCTAGCAAGGCAATGTTGGCGTCTTTCTCGCTGATGGCTGCCAGCAGAGCCTCTTGCCTGTAGAGAGAACAATCACATGTGTTAAAATAAGTCAGTTTATGTATCAGTACTTATTTATTTCTGGCTCTAGAACCAGTTCCTTTCAGAAACAGAGGAACATCACAGTGGCAGGAGTGTTCCTGCAGAGTACTCTTGCAGCAACACTGTTTTATTGAAGTTGAAAACATCATCCAGGGTCTATCCAGTGAAGCACAGGACACTCCTGCAAAATTTTTGACATGTTATTTTATAAATTTATTCACACCACAAACAACATTCCAGTCATTTCGATTGTTTCTGGGGTGGATAGAGAAATTATACAGATGGAATATCTTAAAATCAGGACAAATAAATCCATAACACTCAGCACAGCTGGATACCAATTTGGGTGAACCAACCCTTTAATTTCAGGGGGAACTCACGGCTTGTCAACACGGAGAGGGAACTCCTGCTTATTGGAGCGCCACATTGTGATTTAGGAGGATGAAATGTGTGCAGTTTTTAATAAAAGCATGGGGCTTCCTCATGGTGATGCACAGCATATAATTAAGATGTTCTGGGTGTAATTATGATGGTGATCACATGTTTTGGATCCCTTGTTTCTTTCCTCTCTACTACTAAAAAAGTAAAAATAGCATAAAAAAACAGTGGGACTGGGGGGAGACTCAATGTGTTGCTTATGGACACTGATTATTTTTCTGCAATTTATACAAATACAGATTAAATGTCTGTCCCTCTCTGTTTCTATACTACTCTCTAGTCTCTGTCTCTCACCTCCAGCCTGGATGGTCGGCTGACAGATAGATAGCAGCATTCCATGTGGTCGGGAAGCAACAAGCCGCATCCCGTTCATCCTGTCAGCCGCAGATTGGGCTGAGCTGCATCCAAGGACACCCAAGGTTGAGATTTCTCAGAATTATGACTCTTTTTAGTGGGGATCTAAATCATCGCAGTCTCTCCCAAAATCGCAAAATGCTCAGAGATCGGCCTCAGACACGCACAAAAACAGATGTGAAGCTACACAGAAAAAACAAATATACTCCCTCTTCGTCTGTCCTAAATCTTGATTTATATAGAGTATAATATTTCCTCAAATAATGTTTTTTATTTACTTCAACCACAGCACAAACAAGACTCTGTTTTTACCAGGCGTATATTAGAAGGCTACATTTCTTCTGTTTGATAAGGTTACTTATTAAGTTCACGTTCTGTAGCTGTTTCAAATTAAAAGCCTTCAGGTGTGTCAGTGGACGGAAACCTTCACTTCTAAAGGGGGCTTTAATTGTGAAATATTTGCACTATATGTTCAGTTTTGTTCACCCTTATTTTTTCCTTTATTTTTTTGTATCAACCACAGCCGTGATTACAGACCCAACTACTACTACAACTATTATTTCTATTTGAGAACATTTTATTTTTACAATCAGGTCATACATATCCAATATGACTTTCAAAAGAGAGACTGGCATGTATAATGATGCACTGATGAACTAAAACACTGTGATTGCTCACACATGAAGCAATAAACAATTATTTGTAACAATGATGCGTATTAAAGTGAATTAGGCTTTTGTTGTCAACATGTTGGATGAAAATGGAGGAGGTATGGGACTGGGCAGCTTTGACAAGAGTCAGTTTTTATGACCACATAACTGGGTTGGAGCGTCTCTGAAACATCAGGCCTTGTGCTCCTGGTCCCAGTGTTGACGACCTAATGACAGTGGCCCGAGGACAAGAGGGACGAACCGTGAATCCAAACAAATCTGATTCACAGTCAGAGGTTTCGAATGACCAAGAACACTGAGCACGAGCGCTCACAATGTTTGGGCTCATTGGTACATACATACACACACACAGACATACAATTATCCACATGCAACCAGAAATCCACACAGACACAGAAAGAGGGAGATTTCATTTACATTTTTTACATTCCACTTTGTTCACTTTTTCTTTTTACTCAACACACAATTACATTCTTCTCTCTCCTCCCTCTCTCTCTGTCTCTCACAGACTCACATACACACTCACATACACACTCGCATACACACTCGCACAGATACAGCGGTGCAGTGAGGAATGCACTGATGAGAACGTCTAAATGAAGACAGATTATATGTTTGGACTGTGTGAAGACCCATGGATTCTTTGGTCAACCTCACTGACCAAACTGTCAGTGTACAAATGTCCCATCATGCATCTCAACTGTAGTGATTCTGTCAGGAGCGGGGCCTCAGGAAGCTCAGACTCAGGTTGGTAGATCGATTCCCGCGGAAATGGATTACTGTTGGATCTCTCAAAGCTCATCAGTCAAAGATATTCATCTATAAATGTGTTACACATTTTGCAATATTAATAATGTAATTATGTACCACATGTAAAAAAAAATACAAAATGCATTTGATTAATGTGAGATAGAGGAATTTAGAAGAAGTGTCTTGTAAATATGGGATTATAAATTTAATGTGGATTTTTGATATTGATTGGTTTCTGAAGATCTTTTTGTTCATAATCACCCATTAAGCACTTTTTATACAAACATGAGCACATTGGCTTTTTCATTCATTTCTTCCAGACTGTGAGACACTGGAACACTGTCACAGTCTTTCCCTTTTACTTTTTCATACAAAAACACACACACATACACACACACACACACACACACACACACACACACACACACACACACACACACACACACACTGACTCACATGCATGCAGAGAAGCTAATGGAACATTACTCTTGTTAAAGCTAACAGTGCGTCTAGTTTTATACCATATCTGAGAGTTACCTGCCAGCACAAGGCGCTTATAAACCCCTGGTGATAAAATGATATTTATTCCAGATGCACTCGTCTCACTCTGGGCCTTTCTGTGGCTCTCCCTTCATCTCTGTCTGACACACACACACACACACACACACACACACACACACACACACACACACTTAAAACACTCTCTGCTTGGCCTTCCCAGCTTGTAAAG
>OOFC01049971.1:42650-73258 GCA_900323345.1 Pseudochromis fuscus
TGACTAATAAGAAAAGTGTAAAAATGCATTATCTACGGTCCACGGGAGTTTGCTCTTTCCGTGGGACCACACACACACACACACACACACACACACACACACACACACACACTAAGAGGTGTGACTAAAGATGCAGCTTTGTCTTCACTGTGCTGCTTTGCACTAAATCCATTTCTACGCTCTGCTACCGAGACCAAGACATCTGCTTACAAACTGTCAGCACACACTCACCTCTGTAACACTCTCCAGTGATATCAATGGACACCTGTGATTCAAAACTGTACATGAAAACATTTTGTAGATTTTAGAAGATCTTCACTTTACAGGGAGGAGTTCCTGTGGATCTGAATGCGTAGATACAGCTCAACCACACGCTGAATACACTGTGAATACACTGTCGGTAGAATAAGGAAACAAAGACATTTTAAACCATCACCTGTGAAATTAATTTTGTGTAATATTCCAAATAAAACTGGTTTGTTGTTTGTTTTGTCCTTTCAAGCAAATACTGGCCTCATTCCTTCATTCTTATACAGGATGTAAATGAATCTGTAGACTCTAGAAACTGAACCTTGCCAACTACAAAAATACTAACACAAAGCACAGCAAACAGTCTCACCTGGAGATAATGCAGGGCAGATTTTTTTCTTGTAGATAAAGGGCCAACACTTCATATTCCTTTATGTGTATTTATGACTGCACACAGAAGTAACATTGTAAACTAAGTTTTGTTGGAATTTGATGTTTGAAATTGAAGAATAATCTTTTTACCATGTAGTTAATGTGTCACGTCACTAATTACAGTTACACTAGTTTACAGTTACTTAGAAAAACTATACAATTACTTCATGATTTTTTACAGCAAAACTACAAACCCTTCACTTCATTATTAGTTTACCTTAAGTATAGTGCATGGTTTCTATCTCCAGTGTGTGTCCACTGCTCACAGTGAGTCAACTTCCCCATTAAAGAGGAAAATACTTATGCTCATAAGTTACACATACATTATGGTTATGCAAGGATTTATATTTGTGATTACACTGCTGACGTCAGAGAGGTCAGGTTGTGCTGCTCCATTTGAAGTCTCAACATCTCTCTCTGTTCACAGAGCGTGTTGAACAAGCCGATCACGAGTCTGTCGCTGGTCTGTTCTGCCCGCCGCTCTACTACAGTTTTATTACTTCCAGAATAGAAATGTAATCATCTGGCACTTACAACATACAATCAGAGGCTTTGAAAAAAATGCATGTTTTGTTTTCTGCTTTTTGATATGTTTCCCTCTTCATCGCTCCCTCTCCCTTTTTAATTGCTGTTTAATGATCTGTTCGATGGGCTGGCACGCGCAGCCTGTAATCAGTTGAGGAAAACAGGCGGGTTTAGGTTTTGCCGCATCCTTTTTTCCTTTATCTGCTTTTTCTCCCCGCTCATTTCTTTTGGCTCTTGTTCTACCCTCATGTACCCCAAGTTTTTCTTCACTAATTCAGCTTCATTCAAACTTAACTGGCTTAAGGAATCTGAAAATGCGTGTACAGATCACACATAAAATAATGCAATAACAATTACCACATTATAACACAGAGTCAGCGCCATAAAAGGAGACTCTCTCTTTTTCTTCGCGGTGTATTCAGCTGAGGATCACTGGTTTGCAAGACTTCAGAGACTCTCAGAAAACCCTGTTATTTAAATCCAACTTCTAACTGCAGCACATCTTTTATTGCTTCTATTTTACTGATTCCAATCTCTGGCTCGGGCTCTCACAAGGGAGAAGAAAAAAAAAAATCAAAAAGGACAGAGAAACAGACAAAAGGGCAAGAAAGGCAAGTACAGAGAGCGCGAGACAAAACGGAGGGAAGGAGCGAGACAGAAAGCGAGGCGCCCAGATTTGAGCTTGTAAGACTAAGTGTCAAAACCGCATGCCCCTTTTTGTCATACTAAGCTCTCGACATGTCTGTGACACACACACACACACACACACACACACACACACACAACAAACACACACAGACCTGCTTTGGCACAGTGCATATGTGGATTAATCTCATTGCTGTCTGAAGGGATCAAAGCGCTCGTCTCTGTTTGGTGTGCTGCCATAAGCATGTGTACATGCATTTTGTGTGGGAGGAAGTATTTTTATGTGTGTGTGTGTGTGTATGTGTCTATGTACATGTGTGTGTACATCTCCGAGCATTCCTCTGGGACTGAAAGCTTCTAAGCAATCGTCCTGTCTCGTCTGGTTTTGTAAGCGACTGTGTGTGTGTGTGTGTGTGTGTGTGTGTGGCTTATTTCTAAAGGCAACATGTACTTCTATTGTTAGTGATGGGAAAGCTGACGTGATGTGTGTGTGTGTGAGTCTTCAACACATGCAATCCTATTGTCAGCGATGGCGGTAAAAAGCGGAGTTTCACTGACAGAGCCGTTGAAAATAGGATCTTTGACTACACACACACACACACACACACAGTTGCACACACACACACAGTTGCACACATCATTGATTAGTTCCAGTATGTAGTGACAACAGTGAAGACACGGACACAGAGATAGTGAGAAGTACAGCCTGCCAGACAGAAATCAGGCGATAATGACATTTCCAGACAGATGTAGGCTTAGAAATAAGGCATCGAAAGCTGGGTGGATGCAAGTCGGAGACAAAAAAGAAGGATGGGCTGGATGGAGAGAAGAGAGGAAGGAATCCCAGACTGAAGGATGGAGCGAAGGAGGGATGGCAGGAATGAAGAGAGGGATGGTAGAAGGGGTGCAGGGAGAGGTTTGAGAGTTAGTCGGAGGCTGGGAGGGAGATAAACCAGACAACAGAGCAGCTAAGGAGAAATAAATTGAATTTATAGCATTCACCTTGAGGCATCAGCCAAGGTTCTCACTGCGGGAGGCTGAAGACGCTGAAGCAACTTAGTTTGTCTGCAGACTTTTTTTATCGTCTAATTGTACATTTGGCTGAAAATACAGTATCTGTGTGTAAACAGACTTCCTGTGGTTGAACTGCTTCAGTTGTGCGAAGTGTGTGAAGACAACAGGAAAAACAGCACCAGCTCCTTCCACTGAACATAAATTTAATATTTTTTCGGTTACTAAAAGCTTCATCTTGACATGTTGAAAACAGCATATAGAATAATAAGGTCTGGTACATCCAAATAGATTTTGATCTTGCTGGGAATTGCAAAAAAAATAAAAAATCACCTCCCAATAAGAGATTATCACTACTTTCACAGCCTGAGGCAGCCTCCCACACACAGTGAATAACTAAAATATTATGTTTTATTTCCCTACGAAAGCAAACTACAGAAATGTGACTCGCTTTGTTGCCTGTTGTTAAAAGCCCTGACCATTTGCATTGCCAAAAAAAAAGCCAAGTGCACTGCTGCTCAGGTTTTTCTATAGCAGGGTCTTTTCATTTAGACGCTTCACTGTTTTCTGTTGTAATAAACTGACTTTTTAAACATCGTTATTGTGAAAATCAACGCTGTATTGTTTCATGTTTGTTGCAACAGAGCTAGAAAGTGAACAACAGTTGTGCATGAAGGGCATTGCACGAATGTGAAGGAGGAGACCATGATGGTTACACTTCACTATATGCTGTAATCTGAAAGATTGATGGATGAACAGAAGGAGCGAGGGAGACGGCGATGGAGGTAATATAATTTCTTCTGGATACCACGCAGCTTTGTTGGCTTGAGTAAGTTGTTGTTGGACAGCTGTCTTTCTCCTCTTCTCTTCTTTGCTTCCCCTCCTTTTCTCGCTGCCAAAAAAAACATCTCTGCTTCTTTTTCTTTCATTTTATTATCCTCCTACTGCCCCCCGCAAAAAACTGAGATTTATAAATCCTGCCCTGACTCTTTACTCTCTTTCTTCTCCTTGTTTTGTCCACTCTCCTGTGTGGACAAAATCCGACATATTCACACCAATTCAACCAACTATTCTGAAATTGTGTGCCGTGCCTCTATTACATTTCACACAAATAAAGAATGCTTTCAACCAAAACGATGCTATTGTGCTTCTTCATCAATGCAGCACAATTATAACTCGACCCACTTCTTGCAGTACTTGATACTTCAAAACATTTCAAATACTTGTACTGCACACAAAACCTGTGCACAATTTCTATATCCACAGGCTGGAATGATCCAAATCAAAACTATTGTCAAGTTTTAGTAGAGTTGTGTTCAAAATGCCTCAAAGACAATATTGGCCCTGACCAATGTCTTTCAGGCAAAAAATGCACAATAATTGCTTAGTTTGATTTAACTGTTTTCAAGGTTCAACTGCAGTGACAAACATCTGTTTTTATAACACTGACAGAATGAAGTAGTGAGAATTGTAGGAAACAAATGTAACAAATGTACAAATGGTGATACCTGCTGTAAAGCCTTTTAAAGAAAATGTAGAATTTGTGATGTTGTGCTGTAACTAAATGCCACTTGACTACAGTCCTTTCATCTCCAAATGTCTTACATTAATTAATCACGTCTTGCTGGATGTGTCTCTCACTGGATGCTACATGTTATCTGCACACGTACAGCACTTGCTCCAGCAGGATGTGTATTTATGTGCATGAAGCAGTGTATAAAAAGACAGAAAGACATAAGATAAAGACAGAGAGAGCAGCACAGCGAAGGAGAGATGTGTGTTAAATGTCAGTGAAGCAGAACAGTGGAGAGTAAAATCGGCTTTAATTCATCCAGATTGGGATTTCAGACCTGACACCCTGCTGTTACACACACACTGTCAGCACATTCCTCCAGCTGTCTGCGACACACACACACACACACACACACACACACACACACCTGCATACTCCAAACTGCACAAACACATGACAACACACACACACACAAGGCTGGGAAGAAAATGAGCGTCTGCATATTTAATGTAAATCACAAAGAAAATAAATCACACGTTGGGACCCGGCGGGGCAGATGTGCACGTCTGTGTGTGTTGGGGTTTGTGTATTTCTGTTTGTGTACATCTGAGCACATGCATTCACACACACACACAAATTAACAACATGCATCAAGGACTGGAGGTTAGTCTTGGAGTAAAGAAGACATATACAACCAGCTGGTGAAAGATATAGCACAAAGATAGATAGACACCCACACAGCTACATTATGCCATGTGTGTGTGTGTGTGTGTGTGTGTGTGTGTGTGTGTGAAGGAAAGGGAGGATACAGGAGAAGGTGAGAAAGCGAGACAGAACGTCAGTGTGTGCGTTCCTCCAGCTGTACTCGGCACACACCTCAGCATGGGGGTGAGTGCGTGTGCGTGTCTGTTAAGATATTCTGTGTCTGTCCAAGAAAGCTCTGAAACATGCTGTATCATATATCATGTCTTACAGCAACATTAAACCTTACACCGATGTAAAACTGGGCAGCAAATCAGACATCAAATCCCCAGGAATTACGGCGGCCCGCGTGTGCACAGACAGTTTCATGTGCATTACACTAAGATATATGAACACGCGGGACGCAGCCACCTTAAACATCTCATGTTTTACATGTGGGAGAAAGCCAGAAACAAATGACGTCTTTGCTGACCAAACCCTAATGTCTTGTGAAAATATGAGCAATGGCATCATGAGCATAACTCACAGCAAGACAACTAGCAGCTACCTGACACATCTCAATTTTTCACTGAGAGGAAACAGAGACACAGATACACAAAAGTCCAAATATGTGGGTAGAATTATAGCAGCCTGAGAAATATAACGTGCGTCGCAAAGGCAGAGCTCGAAAGTATTGTTTGAGTAAGTTGTCACATATTCTTCACGAGCTCCTGCAGGCGATTTACCAGAGTCTTTAAAAGAAGAGGTGTGTTTAGAAAAGCTTGGTTTTCATCAGATGTCAACCAGGACACAAGTGAAAAGAGCATAAAATAGTCATGTTGGCAACTCTCAGGAAAAGATGAACAAACTGCAGCAGACCAGTGCAGACCACTGTGGAGACTATTGTCAGTTTCTATGTGGTGAAATCACAAAACTTCTCAGGGTTTATTAGTTAAAGTTGTGGGTTTTTTTAGGTGTTAATGGATTGGTGTGTGGGGTACAAATCTCACTGGTCAGAAAAACATCTTAAAAAAGGAGCAAGTTTCCCTTTTTGGACTTTATTATGTTAGAATGACACTGTCACATGTAAGATTTTAATCTGAAACATCCATCCATCCATCCATTTTCTATACCTGCTTATTCCACGCTTGGGTCGCAGGGGTCTGCTGGAGCCTATGCCAGCTGTCATCGGGCAGGAGGCGGGGTATACCCTGGACAGGTTGCCAGCCTATCGCAGGGCTTTAATATAAAACATTTCCAACAAAATAAATTGTGTCAAAGTTGATGATTTTTTGCCCAAACAGCCAAAAAATGTCACTGTTCACAGTTTTTACCTACTTACGGGGTCTCTTTTGCCATTGTCTTGGTCAAACCATTAGCTCATGATAAGAGATGGGGATTTTCTGGTATTTTGAAATTATTGGGGACACGATCTTATCCTCCAGACTTACCCAAACTGCTAATTTTTGTTCCTTAAAGCCTCGGCCCCACCCAGACACATGAGTTTAGGAATCATGCGTCCCCTGTGTTTCTCGAGGTCCGTGGGAGTTGTGAAAGTCGCAGAGGTAAAGAAAAGTTGCAAGGGCGACGTGAGATGTCCTTGCCAACACAAATGAGATTTTGGACGTGCATGCCACACTTGCTTCTGTATGTGGTTAGATTTTGCATGATGCACCTGTGTGGTCTGTGAGTGTGTTGACATTTTTTAATCATGCACAGACTGTAGAAGGGAGCAGGACCGGTTGGGGCCGAGGCTCAAGTAATATCCTGAGTCTCAAAAACAGTTCTGATCTGTTTATAAGTTTTTCCATAATGTTGCCAACAAAACCTCCTTAGGGGAGGTAATTAGCTTTTGCTTCACAGGTATCATATAAAAAACAAGATAAAGACTCAACTGAAAAAAGAAAAAAAGAGCATTTCCTGGTAATACACAACACCAACTCAGAACTGATGTGTAAAAATGTGGAGTGATAACGGCAATAGCAAAAAAAAGTCAGAGAATTTTTTTTCAATTACATAACAATTGCATGAGTCTCAGATATTTGTCACACAACAGAACGCCGCTGTTTGTGTATCTGCTGCAGAAACACGAGCAGAGTAAATATTTGGAGCAAGCTCTGTGTATGGAAACACACGGTCACGTCACAGTTCAGGGTACAAGTTGGGATACAGTGTGGACAGGCGCTCAATGCTAATGGTAACCACAATATATTTATAGACACGTCCACACACACACACACACACATTCAGCTGGTTGGAGAGTGACGTTAAATGATAGCACAGACTGAACCGCTCACTGGAGACTGTTAAATCTAATCATGTGTGCAGCGTGCGTCAGTGTGTGTTTGTATGTTGTTATTGTGTGTTTGTATGCACATGATATAAGAAAGCATGTGTGTCTATTCACGTCTGTGCTTCTTAGATAAATATTCATCATGGAGCATGTGAAATTCATAAAAGGAACGCTGGACACGTCTCGACGTCAATAAATCAATCGTGGCGTGCTTGCACACGTGCGCACACTCACATACACAAATTCACATACGAAAACAACGCCACACATTCTGAGGCGCTGATGCCTGTAATAATCATACGGGCTGTTACTACGGCGATAAAACGGCCAATAACTCTGCTCACCTGGGCTGTGAATGGACATGCTGTTGGACACACATGCTCACACACACACTCACACACACACTCTCTAAAAACAAAGAAATGCAACGTTGGTAGAAAACGTGAAGGACAGAGCACAGGAAAACGAACCCACAGAGCGTGCCCTCATTTCCCATGATGCCACAGTGAAAGACTGTCCCACAGCGTGTTTAAACAGGCAGGACATGCTAACACCGACTTTCTCCTTGGCGTCCATTTCAGCCAAAAGCATCGCTCCACTAAATTAGACCTCGTTGTAAGGTCTCAGTGAGGATGTAAAATCGCAGAAAATACACGGACTCATCGGACTGCTGGACTCCTCTTTACTGCACTTAAAATACAAACCCATCTATTAAAGCTACATTAAAATGTACATTGAGTTACAATGTGTCCATGCGTGTGTGCGGGTGTCTGTGTAAGTAATCAATCATGTGAAGAGCTGGACAGGGGTACATGGATATTGCATTAACACAGCACTTCTATGGCTTTAAAGTGCAGAGAGGAAAAGAGAGGATGAAGATAAAAGAAGAAAGGGGGAGAGAGAGGGAATAAGAGGAGGGAGCTAATGAAGTGTCGGGTGAAGATCATGTCAATGGGACCAGTCACCATCTTCCTGGCACACTGAAGCAACATGGGAAACCACTGGAGATATCAAGAGCTGCTAATTCTGTGTTGAAGGTCTTTAAAAATGAATGAATGGACAATAACTGGTTGGAAACTTTCTAACGTAACTGTTGCCAAAATGTCAAATTAATGTATATTATCAATAATCAATAAGCTAAAAACCCATCTCCAGAGCATCTGTATTTGTTTCTGTATGTTTCATCAGAAACTACCAAACACCTTTTTCCACCAGAAGCAGAAAACATTAAAACTAAATGCAGTTTTCTTACACAGTCCCCTGCATGAAAGGAGTACAACTGAAGGCTATTCTGTTTTCTTAACACTGATAGGACAGTGCATCTGAGCGGTTATGAAACACTCAACCTATAAAGCTTTAAAGACGGTAATGAAAAGTTTATAGTTTGTTTGTTCACAGTGGATTCCCAGTAGTTACAATGATCTTTTAATAGCCAACCAATTTTATGAAGGAGAAAAAAAAAAAGGACCAAAAAACAAGTCATGACCACAGAAATTTCATTTTCCTCCCTCTGCAAGTTCAGATTGATCCGGTTACAATTTATTTGATTGTTTTGGGGTAAAATTTCTTCATTGGGAATCTTTTTTTTGAGTGAAATATCTGAAGACCTGGACATATGGGAGCAGTGCAGGATATGCTGTAATTTGTGTGGTTGGTGTGTACTTGCATGTTAAAGCATAGAAAATAAAGTGAAACACTGATGTCAGGGCTGATGAGTTCGCGGCTGCATGTGTCACACCGGCTCTTCACACTGATTACTGACTGTCAGGACTGGGGAGAGGTGTAAATTGGCCAAACGACAAGAGACCATGATGTAATGAAAAAGCGTCATGATTGTGATGTTAGGAGGAGGGACGACCAAATGATTCCTGGGAAAGGTGGGGCGAGTTGTTGTGCGCTGTCAAAATGAAATGAACTGAAATGAAGCAGCCGTAGGACACAGCCATTGGGGACTGTTTGTACAATCGTACTTCCTACAGTGAAGCAGTGACCATTACAGATGATAGAAAGTTTTTCTTGTACAAAGTATAAAGCAGTCAATGTTCAGCTGGTTTAAGCGTTAACATAAAGAAAAGTATTAAAATATGTATGTTTTATACTCTTACTTCATCTCCAGGACCTCCTCCAGGTGCTTCCTCCTCTCAGCCCGCAGTGCGGTCAGGTGACCTTCCTTTTCGGCCAGTGAGAGTTGAGTCGATGACAGCTTGGCTTTCATCACCTCCAGTTCCTGTTTCACCTTCTCCATGGCAACCAGCAGGTCCTCCACCTGACACATACAATGTAATAGATTGTAAACATTTTTCTCTTTAACTTTTAATTTGCCCTCTACAGATACCTGCCTTTCTGTCTGTGGGTGTGTTGTCACTTTCTGTGTCTGAGCTACTGTGCCTCGAAATGTTTTAATAATTTCTGTTTTTACATAAAATGCTCCATTGCAGAACATCAAGCGTGTCATTTTCCTCCTCTGTGTTTTCTTTCCCCTCTCTCTGTTGTTTCTCTTTCTCCCTCTGTTCTCTGATACATATTTTATCTCCGTCCCGCTCTCTCACTGGGTGTATATCAGCGTGTCAGTTTAATGTGTGTGAGGTCAGTGGGAATTTCTCACGGCGTGGCAGCGATCTGGCCGCCGTACATGCATACACGTTCTTCTATTTGGATACTTCTCGCTCTCTTTTCCACTTATGAGAAAATGAAAAACGAGAGAGAAGGACAGCTAGAAAGATGTGAACCACAATCTTCCTCCAAAAAGTCCAAGGCACCAGCATAAATAAAAAAGTAAAGACCTGTGAGATAAGCTGAAACCTAAAGTACCTCCTGCAACAGAGATGGGATCAGTGAATGGCAGGACTTTAATGAAGGTTTGGTGAAAGTTCAATAACAACTTAATTCAGCTGTTGATGAATTTCTGCTATTTCTTCTTTCCCAAGCTGTCAGATTCTCTTATTTACAGGGTTTGGCACCATATCTGGTCAGTGTACTTTCTGCCGGTGTTACTCAAACCAACCACTTGTTGAGATTTAAATACCAAGAAAACCCTCACAGGTGGTTATGCACATTTCTCACAACTGAACTCATTCTTACCACATATACATACAATCAGTATAACAGTATTTTGCTGTGACACAGAATACCTTGTTTGAGGAGATCTTTCACATCTCATAATGTGTTTTCTCTCAAAATCACAAAACACAGAAGATTCACAGTCTGAGGTTCAGCAGGTTGTGGGCATTCCCCCCTCGTGGAGGTATAAACTTTAGGACCATTAACCACATGTTTAGATGTGTCTGGATGTATCTGGTTTTGCAAGAGATGGCTCAGGCAAAAAGTTTATAACCCAGGTGTATTTAAGAAAGAAAGGAGAGAGAAATGCAAAAGATAAGGTTGACCAGCACGGTTTCTGTATCTGTCTTAAACATGCATTTGTATACACATAGTTATGTATCACATTATTGTTAATAGTTAACTCAGAGTTACCACTGGGTGATATCAAGGCCAAACTCACCTGTGTGTGGGTTGTTGTGAGTGAACAAACTACAATCTGACAGCAATGCACTGTTTGACTCTTTGTTAAAGTTACAGTCAAATTAAGGACAGGGTGGGTGTCAATGTGAAAGGATTTATAGACATATGTGAAAGTTAGAAAACAATTAGAAAGTCAAAATGCCGACTGATCTGACACCACTTCCAGGAATTACTAAAATAAAAAAATAAATTATTGAAGATTATGATTTATTTGTGTGACATACATAGTACGACATCACGATCCATGCAAATAAAAACATAAAAGACACTTCAAACCTAATGCTCATACATATTGTAATGCTACTTGTTGTTGCTGTTGTTTTAGGTCATTGAATGATGAATGATAAAGTAGAAACAGTCGAATGTTGTCAGTGTTCTCCCACAAAGGTTCATCCTGAGATGTGTATGAAGGATTTATGATGCGTTCATGCATTTTGAGTGTTATTAAGTCGACAAAGAGAAATGTCTCGCACAGTTTTAAAAGAAGTGAACTCAGTCTAGAGAAATGTGTTGTTATTCATATTAATGATGGGCAACCCAGCACCTTCTCCATCGACAGTATGATCTTTAGGTTGTTGACCTGCGAAATTCAGTTTTATACCTTCTGGCTTTATTCCACTAATATTAGCATCAGGACCAGTGATTTTCTCCTTTCTTCTGTCTCCAGGGGACTTTACTGAAGCTGCTACACAACCGGTGAAGTTCACAAAGTTTTTCGCTGTTACTGTTTCATAAATACTGTCGTGTATTTGCAATTTAGATTCTCACATACATAAGGCTGATGAGAGATGGAAGAGAAATGGGAAAGGAAAATGAAATGAAGACAAATACAAAGAATATTTTCTCTTTAGTCTAATTGATACAAATCATTGTTTGTAGAAAACATCTATATGAGACTGTAGGTACATTGTAATAAATAAGTGTAATTTTCAATAATATAAAATCATGGAGAATACCTGTGTTGTTAAAATACTACAGTAGCTTTAATGTCACATGATATCTTGTGTAATTTCTGGCTTTTACAATTAAACCATTAAACCAATTAAAAAAAAAAACATTTCTTCAGTGTTTTTATTGAAAACTTCCATAATTTTCTTTTAACATTTTTCAAATTGTATTGGTATTTATTATTATTTACAGTCTTTACATGGAATTTTACATTGCAAATTAAGGTCTACCCAGATAAAGTGACTGTTAGCACACTCTCCACAATAAAGAAGCAGACGAACTAGCAGTGGATCTGTGTTCAGCCTCCCATTATGCTGTATATTAAAATACTGTTAGTAACTCAAACAAAAAGCCACACTGAAAACACAAGCACATAAAAAAAAAAAAAGTGAGTGAGGCATGTGATGATTGTTTGTTACCTTTGACCACCTAAATCCACTTGTGGTGATCTCATGCATTGGAATGTGAGAGAGCTGCATACAAAATAACAGAGACAGAAAGAGAGATGTGAGAAGTGTGAATGATAACAGTGAGGCAGGAGGAGGGAGGGATGGACATCGGGATGTAAGGATAAAAGGCAGAGGAAAGGAGGAGGAGGTGGGGATACAGGGGATAAGGAGAAAACAGGTCAGAGAGAGGGTTAAAGAAAAAAGCAGCAAACAAGGTGGAAAACAAGAAGGAAAGAGACTGAACAAAAGGATTAAGTGAAAAGCGGGAGAGAAAATGTAACATATGCTAAACACATGAAAGAGAGTTAACCAGACAGAGGAAACTGCAGACACAGTAGTGAGCGGTTAGAAACAGGCGGCGTTTAAAATGTGATTCAGACAAGATAAAAAGAGAAGAGGGAGAGGAAAAGACAGGACAGGTGATGCTGAGCTAAAGGAAAGAAGGGGAGAGAGGGGAGATGAGGAAAAACCTTTGGCTGACATCAGAGACTGAGAGACTGGAGGATGGAGGGATGCAGGGAGGGGTGAGGAGTGACAAGGCCCGGCTGGGAGCGAGGGCGCTGGAGGAGAGGAGGAGGAGGAGGACAGCAACCCCTTCAGTGTTTTGGTGGTGTGTTTGTGTGTAGGAGTGATTTTTATTTCAAGTGTAAAGACAGAAAGAAAGAAAGAAGAAGAAGAAGAAGGTGCACTGAGTTCAAGAATGAAAATTGTCTGGTAAATAAAAGACGGAAAAGCTGGAGAAGAGAGCGTCTGTCTTTAGTTTGGTTTCTGAAGAGACAGATGGAGTGTGTAATGCTGTTGACTCATTTCTCTGTCACCCACACACACACACACACACACACCTTTCTTCAGTGATCACACATACAGTAGTGACTCATGTCTAGCAGAAAAAGGTTCAGTATATTTTCGTGCGGTCTTGGTCACAAGTTGATGCCGGACAAACCCTGTTCATGGGACAGTTGCTCTCACACACACACACACGTGCTGTCAATATATAGCTGCATATAAAAGGTGTGGTGTGTGTGTGTGTGTGTGTGTGTGTGTGTGTCTACCAATATGGAGTCAGGGTGTATGTATAACTGTTCCTGGTTTGGCTGCATTTGCATGTGTGTGTGTGCCAGCACTATAATAAGCAATGCGTGTCCCTTTGAACAGGCCGGCCTCATTAAGGGAGAAAATTGTCCCCCTCTGTCATCATTTTATAAATCATTATGTGAAAGGTTAATTGCAGTGACGCAGTTGTAAAAAAGGAACAGCAAAATATTTATTTACAATTTACTTGTGGATATAGACACGTTTCCAGTCCGAGAAACCAAAGTGGCGTCCATCTGGCTCCTGCTGAATGCAAGGTTGTGCAGCGTCGGCGCTCTGTTTAAATAGCAGTTAGCACTTCTTTCTGCCGTGTTTGTGCGTGTGTGTGTTTGAAGAAGTATGTATGTATGTATGTGGTCCGCAGCCTAGTGTATTACTATCCTGTCCACGAGTGCCACATACACACATGTGCGTGTGTGTCTGTGCTGAAAGGTTGAGTTAGTGTTGTTGATGTTGGGAGAGGACTGCACTGAGTGTTTGGCTGCCATCTCCACTCATTCACCACACGCTGACGTTCCTGCTTCTTCCTCCTTCACTGAAGCATTTTAACATGAGGACGCTCTCCAGGACCCCGATCTGGCCTAAATGGCCTCTGTTCTGTCTAATTAAAGCTGCCACTTGTAGCATTTTAACGCATTTCAATATTTACCAGCAAAATTAAATGTGATCGTTTGGCAAAACAGTTGTAAACAAATTAAACTCGCCTTCAGGAGAAGAAACACAATGAATGTGACTTTTCCAGTTTCTTTCACTTGCTCCAGTCCTCTGTACTGTCAAACTTCAGAGCCTGTTTGGCCTGAGAGACGCCTCGTATCTTTATTACAACTGTAACTGCAGTAAAACCACAGATTACTTGAATACAAGCAATTTGTAGCAAAGTTTTCCAGGGACTAAGGAGCCACTAAACTCACAAACCAAATGAGAAACTTTTACTTTGCACAGAACTGTTTTCCACTGCATTTGAATGACCATGAAAATGAGTTGAAATTAGTTTAGATTGTTGCATCTAAAAATATAGCAGTGATTAACATGCAACCTTGATATTTGAATGAATAAACTGTTTGTTGAAAAGGTGAAAAAGGACACAATAAACTGCAGAATACCTGTCTGCAAAATGGATAAGAGGACATGCTCCATGTTTTATTTATTATATGCAATAAATATTGAAGAACTGTGCATCTATTGTTCTCACACTGATACTGGGCCAACCAGTGATGCTTACTGTGTAAATAAAGCTTCAGATAATTCATAGCAGCAGCAGCAGCAGCAGCAAGGTTTGCATTTTACCAATCAGTGACAATCAGGGAACATTGTTACATCAGAGCAAGAACATTTTTTGGCAACAGAAACTGTGGCAAAAGAAGCTTCTAAAAGTTCCTACCTTGAAAAACAGCTTTGTATGGATGTATACATACAAAAGGCATCTTTACGGATATGAAAGCAAGAAAATTCTCAACCACCTGACCGATGTTTTTATTTTATCAAACTCTGATGCCAACTATTCTTTACCTGCTTGTTCAAATACTTCAACAAAATCCCAGCCCCGTCAAATATGCAAATCAAAATGCGATTTCTTTTGGGTTGCATCATCACATCAAAAGGCCAAGCCAACCTGTCGTATGCATCATTTCTGAAACATGTTTTTCTGTTGTATCTTTGAAAACCTCAACATCATGACAGGATTGGAAATAAGTTTCTGTGAGTTGGAGCGGTGCTTGAAGTTGAAGAAGTTAAATTTATTTCACCTTTACGCAGAGAGAAGGACTCTTCTGGACAATGACCTACCAACCACGTGCCTGCCTGTCTGCCTGTCTCGCTGTCTGTCACGTCCACGTCTTTCATCTGTCTTCGCTCGTGATGTGTCGTCCCTCTATTTCATCTGTCTGTGTGGACCTTATTCTACCGTGCTGCTCATTAACATTCACCGCAGATGAGGGTGTCAGCAGAAAACCTCAAAAGTAAAACATCTGTTTGCATGCCTGTCTTTATGTGTCTGTCCAGAGGTAGTCTGGTAAGTAAAGGCCAGAACAGACAGCCAACATTTAGAGGCAGTAATAACAATGGAGTCCAGCCGTTTTGCCAACAGCTACAGCGCACCGTGTTTTCTCAGGGCAGTTTTCGTCCTCACAGCCCACGTTGTTTTTTCCCCACTTGTCAAAACCTATCCAGGCGCTGAGGAACATTTCCCATCTCTATGGCCTCGTTAAGTCACCGGTACACAGAGGACTGCACACACACACACACAAACACACACTCCCAGTGGTCTGAGGTCGAACCCACCAAACACTTCCCCACTGAGCCTCCACACCGTTACGAGCTCACCTACTATCTCGATACAGATATTACAAATTAGAGTGGTCGCCTCGTGCTCCGTTTCAAAAAAACAAAAAAAAGAAAAGATGTTTGTGTGTTGCTGCCTGAAGTGCACAAAATCCAAGCTGTTCTTTAAATAGGGATGTATTTACCTCCCCTCCAAATGAAGAGTGACTGGACAAACACACACACGGAGCCACACCTGAATGAGCTCAGTTGGCAAGCGGGCATGTGTGTCGCGGCTGCTATTAGCCGCTTCTTGGCATCGCGATGTTTAGCTATGTCAGAAGGAGTTTTTTATGTTGCCTTAAAGATGTGTGTCTGTATGCGTTTTCTTGGTATGTCCCCTAAAGACAGCAAAATGGGGGAAACTCTCAAAAGTGAGGATATGTGTGCGTCTGTGTGAAAAGTAACTGATAGGGGTTGACTTGAGGGAAAGGTTTGGGTCACACATTTACAAGTTGGGGGTCAGGATTCTCCTTACACATGCAGTACGTCTGTGCACGAGCTGCTGACAGATACGGTACCTGTTTCTCGGACTGAGTGCGTGCCTGCTCCTCCTGAGCGAGCACCACCTCCCTCTCTGCTGTGATCTGAACGCTTTCCCTCAGCGCCTCCTCCAGCTCCTCGATGCGCTCCTCCTTGTGGCGGAGGGAGTCCTACAGAGACAGTTGTAATGAATACAGTCAAACGGGGAGCAAAATTATCAGGACAATCAAAATGTAAGGGGGACACTCACACAAGAGGACATGGGATTGGTGTTGGACAAATGGATGTGAAGGAGTTACCGTATTTTCCAGACTATTGAGAGCACCTGTCTATAAGCCGCTATTGAATTTATTCGAACAGTTTCATGTGGTCCACTCTGATGTGATGAGGCTAAATGTATCAGCGGCATGAAGCTTGCTAGCTTGTATAAAGCCAACGAGCTTCATGCCACTGATACATGAGTCACACCGGTGTTTAAGCCACAGGGTTCAAAGCGTCGGAAAAAAGTTGCGACTTATAGTCCAGAAAATACAGTAATTCAAAAGTAAAGGAGTCCCAAAACCTATTACAACTTAAAAACTCGAAAATATATCACCCAAACTGCAAATGTAAACCCCAGACAAAAAGACAGTTGCCCACTACAGTCATCATCGACGGTAAATGCAGAATAATCTCTGGTAATCCATCACATAGTTGTTGAGCTACTTCAGCTGCTGGCACGGCTGACAACGCCAAACTCTCAGCAGGTCCAGCCGCTGTAATGTCAGGATATGTTTGTTTACAGTACAAATTGATTTTAGTTCAGATGAAACAAGCTCTTTGCTTTTGGTAAAATGCGACAGATCTTTTCACTTTCTCCCAGATCAGACACATTTTGCAATAATACAGTAGCATTTTGCAGTTGGTTTACTCAAATACAGTACAAAACCTTCCTTGATCTGACATCCACCATTTCTGACAGAGCGTGTTGTGAGTTTCCTGTAAAAGCTGCTTTAACTGTCACATCTTGCTTAGCATGTCCCCAGAGTAAAAACCTTGGACACTCCTCATTCATATGTGCTGCTCCCTGCAACTGAAAACAAGCTGCAGAAAGACAAACGAGACAGTCTGATCTCCATCTGCCTCGGAGGATTTTGATCACACGTGAAGCTGTTTCGAAGTGAAATGACTACATGAGCTCTTCACTAATTCCCCCCAAAAAAAGAAAAAAAAAAAAAACAGAAGAAGCTATTTTTCCTCTGACTTTCCTAGTTAAATTAGAGCTAAATGAATAACTCATGGGGACATGGTGGGAGAGGGAGGATGAGACATTACAGTGGCCGTGAACAAACCTCCAGAACATCTCCAACACATCTGCAGAGAATCTGAATCCTCAATGAGCCAACATTACTTGGTGTCTAAATATGCAGACTGAGGTGGACTTTAATTGGAATAAACCTTCGTATTGTTTGGAATTAAATTTATGGTCAGAATTATTTTCACATTCCCTTTACACTGTGCAGAGCTTCGCATAATGGCTCAGAATTGACACTCGCACTAGTTATGGTCGTAACCACTGCGGTCTCATACGTCTGACTGACTCACAGAGCCATCAGCTCATCTCCTAACCGCACACATATACATAAATGACAACTTCCCAACTCCTTAAACCAGAGATCAATCATAGCTCCAGGGCGCAGATGCTTACTCGCACAAACACACGCTGACTGTTTTCATCTGCCTATAATCAGAGAGGCCACTGAGGTTAACGATTACTGGAAGAGGAGCAGAGGGAGGAGGAAGAGGAGGATAGATTGAAAGAGAAGAAAAAAGGGAAGCGGGGGAAAGTTGAGGAGAAATTTGGGGTGAAAGGGTAAAATTAAACAAAAAGAGGGAAAAGGGAGATGCAGAGGTAAAAGAAAACCTACAATCTGGAGAAATATGAAGAAAACCACAGTCATCACCCCACATACGAGTGTTCATGTGGTGGTCACTCGACACGCCCAGCAGACAATTAGGAGATGCTCTCAGACCACAGGAAGCATTTTCAAACCCAGAGCATTCATTTCATAGTTTTGTTTGTGGCTCTCTTCTTTCTCTAATCACCTCTCCTCGTGTTTTTTTTTTTTTTTATCAACTTTTTTGTTCGTCCTCATCTCGTCTCTCCATCTTCTATCTGCCTGTCAATTATCCTCTTTCCTCTCCCCGACCGAGAGCTGCCGTGTGTGTTTATGTGTTTGACATTGCCTTAGGCTGCTCCTTGTCACGTTATGGCAATACAGCGTTATTACAGCTGACAATATTCAGAGGACACAGAGAAGGAGAGAAACTTTTTCACCCTCTCGCTTCACTTTCTGACTCCTCCTCCTCCTCCTTCTCCTCCTCCTCCTTCCTCGCCTTCGTACCTTTATCTGCTGGGAGCTTTCGTTCAGGTTGTCCTCTCTCTTCTTGGCCTCCTCCATCAGCTGGGCATTCCTGCTCTTCTCCAGCTGCTCCTTGTGCTTCAGGTTGGCCACCTTCTTCGACTGGTCCTTCATCTGCCTGCAGGAACGTAACACAAGTCAATGCCTCGTCCGTATGTCAAAGGTTATACGGCGATATGAGTGGTGCTGACACATACAACAAGAGGCACAACATTAAGTCTTCATCACTTTCAATTGTCTCAACAACCTAATTTAAAAAAGTTAATCTGAAAGAAAAAAATCCAAGTACCATATTTTCCTGACTATTAAGCGCACCTGTCTATAAGCCGCTATTGAATTTATTCGAACAGTTTCATGTGGTCCACTCTGACCGGGTCTGATGTGACGAGGCTAAATGTATCGGCAGCACGGAGCTTGCTAGCTTGTAAAAAGCTAACGAGCTTCATGCCACCGATACATGAGCCACACCGGTGTTTAAGCCACAAGGTTCAAAGCATCGGAAAAAAGTAGCGGCTTATAGTCCGGAAAATACGGTAGTATTTCATGATTTCCCTTCTACAATCTGACAACACAAGTTCAGCATATCTCTGGCTTTGAATCACTGTTGTGTGTCTTTTCCCTTTAATCCTCTCAAATAAAGGCAAAAACACCCCATAATACACTCTGGAAATACATGCCCTCCACTACATACCATTTCTAAAGACTCTGTCCTGCATGGTACAAACTCAGTTACATCAACTCCACGTAAGCACACACACTGAATCCCAGTGTTTGATTTTAAACATGCAGAAGTTAAACTACCTCCCACCAACGTGAGGCATTGTGATTCAGTGCAGTACAGTAGTAAAACTTACTGTAGCCAATATAAAGTAGAGATCAGTAAAGAAATTCAGTAAAAAGGTTATAAATCAATGACAGCACGACATTTGTGATTTCTGCGCAGTGGGAAGTAGGAGGATCTTTTCACAGAGGGATTACCGAGTGTCGGGAAGTAGAGTCTAAATCATCATCTGGGGAATGAGGGAGGCAGAGAGCACGAGGGGAAGGAGAGAAGGGGGAAAAGGAGAGTGATTCCTCGTGGGAGAAGCGGGGTTAGGAGATGGAGAGAGAGTTTAATCCCTGTTTAAGCTGTCTGGAAGCCATTGTGGTTCTGTCACAGACCTATCAGCTATCAGCAGCTTGACTTGATCAGACTTTTCATACCTTTCATACTGCAGACGTACACACACATGCACAGATGTAGAGTAACCCAAGCTGATGCCAGTAAGGTCTAACAGCCTCCAGTGAATCATGACACAGTTGAAACATAAGTCAAACACAAAGGATGAATGTGCACACGCTGGCGCTTGGCCAACAAAGACAAATGTAAGACAAAACTAAACTGCTGACTAACACATTAGAAATGGATCAAACTCAATAAAAGTCATTCTGTCGTTCTATGTTTGTATATATTTTTTTAAAATATGTGTACAGTGAGTCTGCCTGCACTGTGCAAATGTTTATGTATGTCTGCATGTTCCCGTTTTAACTTTTTACGGGCTTCAAGAGATACTTCCATTTTCTTGGTGCCCACTGCAGCAGCTGCCAGTAAAGAGCCGACCTCCACTGATGGGAATCCACAGCGAAACTCTGTCTCACATCAGAGAAGCAAAGCATGTGCACTCATGGTAAATCCTTTTTACGACCCGCGCGCTGCATATTTTCTTTCTTAAGGTGTAAACAGGGTCCAAATTGTCACATGACCTTTGACCTTTGTCTGTGCACCACAAAGCTCTGAGCTTAACTCGCTGCATTTGCACTCATATGACCTTGCAATATGCTTTTTTAGTTAAGTCTTTCAAGTGTCTGAATTCACAACAGTGTGAAGTTTATTTGTTTACACCCAGAGTAATATATGTAAATATATATATAATCTAGGGTTTAAATATTTAACGACAAGGACTTCTTTTTCATCTTCCATGTCTGCCTACTCCATAAACTACCTGCTAAACTAACTGAAAATAATGGGAACAATCCATCAAATGGCTTTTACATCAACATCACTGCCAGAAAAGTTGAGAAATGATATTGGCAGAAGATGGTAACATAAAATCCTCTATGTGTTTGCTAAACGGTCCAGGGGGCCCAATTCCAAACTGTCCAGAGAAATTTGGGAAGCTGGACGAGAAATTGAAAAGTAACGACGGGGCCAAAAGTTTTCTGCAGCACCTGGCCATTTACAGCTCACAGAATAATCATCAGCGACTTAAGCTGTGTGTTATTTTTTACATGTGCACCTCTTGCGCTTACAGCCTCCAAATTGGGTTCAAATGTTAAACAAGAAAGCAGATGAAGTAAGCGTGGAGTTGCATGCATTAAGGTTGTTTTTTTTTGTTCCTTTTGTTCAGTCCTGATTTCAGGTTTCACCCTGAATGTGGGATAAAGTTATTTGAATATTTGGGACCCGGTTTTGTGCTATACGCCCTGTGTGTGTAACAGGTCATAAACAGGCAGGAATGTTCCTATTGGAGGATGTCCAGGAAGCTCCAACCATCTGGTTAGCTCTCTGAGGTTTCCTACCTTCATGCTACATTTACTGTATGTATGTGAGTGTATGTGCATTTGGAATAGATCTTTTAGTTTGCAATGTTTCCTATTGACTCAACACTCAGCTCCCTCTTGCGCTCTCGCTCTTCGTCATTTTACTAATTCTAAACACTTGTTTTTCTCACTTTTCAGCATGTCGGTCGTTTGCATCGGTAACTCTCACACATTTGCATCAGACCACAGTGACTTCCTCCTCCTCCTCCTCCTCCTCCTCTCATTGGAATTTTCTTGCTCACCAAATCCATCCCTGCTCTTTCCCTCCATCTATTTGCCTCTTTTTTCACGTTGCAATATGATTATTAGCATTAAAAGCAATCATTTGTTTGCATTGAGCCAATGTAGGAGGACTAATGTGCCGCTCCTCTTTCCTTTCAGTCTCCTCTGAACCCACACCCTCTCTCCAAATGCAACGTTACCCGTTCCTTCGGATAAAATATTTTCATCAGACCATGGACCATTTCTTCACTGCTCTTTCTCTCCCCCGTTCCTGCCTCTCCCTCTTTTGTCACTTCCCTCTCCTGTGCTTTCCCTTCCCTCAAACTCCTCTTCTCAAAACCATGAAATAAAAACTAAACCATGGATCGCAGCAGTCTAACAATCACAATTTTTTTCCCGTAACATTTTATCATGTGATGAGTCTTGTTATCGTGACACTGAACTGATCCTTGCAAATGCAGCACACATGTATTAAGTTACAGTCCCTCTAAATGGGTTTAAAATGTAATTTGAAAATAAATCCATCAATTTACAAAACATGTGACAGTGCAGAAGAAAAAATTTAGGGCTGCTGATAAAAATGATCAATTTAGATTAACCAGCAGATCACTTTCCTTCAAGTAAGCTCCTCCATAAAATGTTCCCTATAAAAACATTTTACTGTGCACCACTAAATTAATATTTGTTGAAACAGCTTTGTCCTTTATCCTGTGAGGACAACTGAAGACATCCATCAAGAAAACACATGTAACCTCTAAAACCTGAGTTTCTACCATTATTTTTCCACATTAATATTATCTAATTCTGCTTTAGTGTTTCATGATATACAGTATGTTATCACTATATCTATATCTGCTGCAAATATTGTGATGCTGGCTTTGTAAGGAGGATTTGCATTCATTCTAGTAGAGATAATTACACAAACAGTAACATACCAGTGATTACAGCTGATATCACTTGTCTGAGTCTGAGTCCATTTATAGATACTTTCTGACATGTTGATTCATTATGAAGCTGTGACTGAACAGCAGTGAGGGCTCTGACCTCTCTGTGAATTTCATACATTCAAGAACAAAAACTAAAACACTTTGTTCCACTCGTTTCTTTCGCGAAGTGGAAGCTGCTCGGTGAACTCGATGGCACTGCTCAGCGGAGGTTCAGGTTGTTTTAATATGTAAAATACTTCCCTCTCTCTCTTTCCGAAATCACTTTCAACAACTGCTGCAAACCGCTGGAGGAGGCGGAATCACAGGAGAGTTCACTGCCCACAACGCTGTAAACACGGCGTACAAATGTGCAGCGAAACCACGTCCACACACACACACATAAACAGTTGTACACTCACTGACACGCAGTGTAAATGCACACGGAGGCACGCATTCACAGTCCTGATAGGACACACACACACACGCAGTTACACACTCACTGACACACGGCGTGAATGCACACGGAGGAACACACAGTGAGTTTTGTGAACTCCCAGGTTGTGTTTGGAACACAACCTGCTTTGTATTAGATCAAATCTCTGGGTTGGACCACACACAAATATTTAAAACACACACACACACACAGAGCTGTGCACACACGCATACATTTATGAGTCCGGCTGCATGTAACATAATAACATGCATCTATTTTCCAACATTCACACGGAAATACACACATACAAACACCGTGGCACATACTGTAAATATATATGATGTGTGAACATAAACACTCTGACATATCTGTTGACAGCACTTTGAACTTCCTAAAATTTTCAAAACCTCAAAAATATCCTCATGCACTAACCGTATCCTCACACACACACAGATATATACTATCTACAGACGTATATAAGCAAATGTACAACAGAAAATAGCCTTCATTAAAATTTAATGTTGTAAAAAATACTGAATATTGCTGGTAATTAGCAGTAAAAATGAAAACACACACACACACAATCTCATAAACTTCAGCAAACCTCAAACTCTAAAAAATAAAAAAATAAAAACTTTTTAACCTCCCTCATTAGTATGCTGCTGATATTCAGGGACCCACATTAAGGTAATATTAATATTACATTTGGAGTCCTGTATAAATATTTGATCAGAAATGCTCGGGGGCCTCATGTATGTTTACTGCACATAGTTCGCCCAACATTAACATCAAGGATTTCCTTTAAACCATTTGGAATTCAGTATTTCCTTTGAAAATACAGGAAATATTGGTTTGGTTTACTAAGCCCATAAAAACTATAAAACAGAAAAATGATCAAAAACATAATAGTTGAGTCTCGCCCACTGTCGGTGCGGAAGCGAAACTTACGGTACACGGAGGATGTTTGTGAGGAATCAAGAAAGAAATGCTTATTTTATGATTTGAGAAATGACTGTAGAAAGTCCCTCAGGTAGAGGGTAAGTAAATTTGTGAGGTAAATAAGGAGGTAAGGCAGCTAACACCCATGAGTGTGTGTACAAACCTCCGCAGTGTGGGTTACTGGAAATTAGCTGTAAAAATACTGCGATACTAACAGACTGAAATGTCTTCATTATTTGCATCTAAATCACATTCATGGGACGTTTCCACACCTGCGAACTAACCATGCAGCTAAAATGGAAAGTGTTTAGATAACAGTAACAGTATAAGCACAATGTGACAGAGAGCTGGAGTTGATCTTGGCAGTGTCTTTGTTTAACATGGAGAACAGTGAAGTCCCAGAGTTTAACGCTGACGCTCTGTTGCTCAGCCTCATATTCATCTTTTGATGAACTGATCTGATCTCAGCTGGGTTTATATTATAGATGAGTTGACTGTATAAGAGCTCAAGTTAGCTTAATATCTCAATACAGATTTCAACTGTGTGCAGAAAATACATGGAGGGACATACAGTACAATGTAATTACTTTAAAACCATAACACAGTGAGTCAGTGAGGTCACGTTGTCGCCTGTTAGCAACATTATGAAGAAGCTATTTTTTTATGAGGAACAAATGATAATATTTTTAGCAAGATTGGATAATAAACTATGTGGATAGCTGTGATCAGTTTATTGTCTCAGTGCAGCTGGATTAGGCTTTATCAGAGGTTTGTGCTCTTCCTTGTTTTCCTTCGAGAGTTTTTTACTTTGAAAAGGAAGTTAACACCAGATTTATCAAACATGAAGGTATTTTTGAGGGTGTGTGTGCAGAGGTTTTAATCAGATAGATCAGTAGTGTCACCTATTAGCTGGCAAACTCCTGCTTGCATGTGTGTGTGTGTGCAAGACGAAACAACAACAACAAAAGGACGATGTACATGGTCTGTGATACGGTGAGAGTGTCTGCTTGTTGTCACCCATTAGCTGACAAATCCCTGCACCACCGCAATGCCCAGGACACACACACACACACACATACACACACGCAAAGAAACAATACAATTCCTTTTTGAGCTCCAGAAACCTTGATGTCAGACATTTGGCAGTGGATGAGGAGTTCCTTAGCTTAAGATCAAAACAACTCAGAAAAAAAAAAGAAAGAAAAAAAAAAACCCACACAAAAAAGGACAGAAGGCGCAAAAGGAGTCCTCCATCGTCTACCAGACAGCAAGGCAACACTAACTTTTTCTTTTGTTTTTTTTCACCCTCAAGAGTTGAATCAGAAAACACGAGAACAACAGCGATGAAAAAGCTGACAAGACAGCAGGGGGAACAGTGGCTCTACAAGTTGAAAAGGAAAGAGAGAGCAAAGGAAGAGCCGGGCCTGTGGAGACCTTAACGGCAGAGCGGACCGCACGAAACACTCAGACCACCAGATTTATGCAGGAAACAGAAGGAAGAAGTGGTTATTATGTGGTCGATCACAATGTGTAGGTCAGAGAAATCTCAATACGGCTTTGATATGTCTGTTAGAGAAAGAGCAAATTCAGACGTTGGGCTTTGCATGTTGAAATCTCATTACGCAGTGACCTCCGGAGCGCGGAGAGAAATGTTGAAAAGTCAAAAAAAAAGAGTTTTTTTAACATTTGAATACGGACGATGCTTTATTATGCCATACAAAATGGGAATAGCTCAACATTTTGGAAAAGGCTTATTTGACAAATTGACAAGAATTATATGAGAAGATTGCCACCTCATTCGTATACGCCTGATGTAAATTTTTCCTTTCAACAGAGCCAAGGCAGCTGTTCCTCCTGGTTTCCAGTCTGTATGGTGGACTAAGTGAACATCTCCCGGTTCCAACAATAAATGTACAGAAAAATATTCCACAGCACGAAAGCAAATTAGCAGATCTTTCAAAATGTCCCCTCCTTATATACATTATTGGTCTAATTGCTCAGTAGGTTTTTGAGAGCTGAAAGGTCACAGACCAGAACAGACTGTTGAGTGTATCCAGGCCATCTTAACAGCATAACAAAAGTAGTGACAGGAACAAAATGTGGAGTGATGTCTCTCGAAGACACAAAACCAACAGAAGTAATAAGACCTCTGAGCTGAAGTTCACCGCTGTCCAAGTTCATCACGCTGATTCATTTGTTTCAACATTTCTGCAGTAGCTTGAGACTTGAGGTTATTAAACTAGTATCAAAGTTCAAATGGTGGTATGGTGAAAAGACTAGCGGGGTGTTTTAATGGAGAGTGAAAGGAAGAAACAATAATGTTTCCTCTTCAAAGAGGCCGCGACGTGACAGGGAGAGGGAGTGAAGTGAAAGTCAAGGTGTCTCCTTCAAAGACAGACAGATATGATGAGAATTATTAAAAACAGAGTTTATGACAGAGTGAAGGAGATGAGAGAGTGCCTCGATGCAAGGACGCGCCGTATGACAATGAAGGAGAGAGATGAGAGAAACAGCGAGAGGATGACGAAGGAAGAAAAATAGGCATGCAGTACTAACCTTGAGGCAAGACTGGGTAGAGCAGGAGACAACGTAGCATTGTAAAGATAAAAGAAAAGAGAAGGAGAGAGAGAGAGACGGAGAGGGAAAGGTGAGAGGGGAAACAGGAGTTGAGCGCTAGGTTAGCCAGCTTGATCAATCTTCAAAGAACAGGAACGATGTGAGCGACAGAAGAACTGACAGAGAGACATAATTAACCATAAAGAGACTGCAGGCAGACACTTCAACAGGGAGACAGGCATGACCAAGCAAACAGGCAGGCAGACAGGTTCAACACAGGCATTTACTCTCCTCTGTTCAGTATCGAGGGTTACGACTGACCTCATGTAACCTCTGCGGGTTTTTAAGGTCACACACACACACATGAAACTTCAATAACAAAAATGAGTAATTAGCCTGAACCGAGAGCGCGCTCGCTATGAATTATTACACACCATTTGTTCGGCATATAGTGTGCAATCATTAAAATATGAAATATGAAGAAATGTTGACCCCAAATGTTTTCCACACAATCGCTCCTCCTGTGTTTGATTGAACTGGCAAATTCCAGTGTGAGCTTACGCCTGAGATCGCACGCTAACGACGCCACGCTGGAGACGTACTGTCCGTGACCAAACAATATAACAATAAACTTTTCTAATTTCTCATTACTCAGGTTTATACTTGACATTCATGAAAAACCTACTGATTTCTCAAATTTCTCTATTTTTGTGATTTGCTTCCTGTTTCCCTCTCCCCATCGCAACGCCTGTTCTTCTTCTCTGTCTCTCTCTACATCTCTGCCCGATTTTTTAATTTCTCTCTGGCTGTTTTTCTTCCTAAGCCGCCACCTTTCTTTCCCTTTCCTCTTTCAGCCCCTCTCTCTCTGTTTTCCACTCGTCCATCCAAATCCTTTATTTTGGCCATCAGGGCAGATTTTCAGCTCCATTTCCCCTCAGTGTGAAGTCACTCAGTCTGCTCCAATTACCATCCTAGTTACTGAAATAAATAACCTGGTGCCATTACAGCTGGATTTACACTAGAGGGGAAAGAGAGAGGCTTGATTTTTACCCTTGTTTAACCCACATCTGATCTTTTCATTAGCAATGTTCCCGCTGCTCACTTGTAGCCCAGGGTTAGCCTTGGTGCCAAGCTAAGGAGTTGGCCACAGGCAAATGTATTCTCCTCTGACATACCTGCTAGCTCCAGGCTAAGTCTTATAATTCACAGCAGGCTTAGGTAGCCCTGGGATAAAATCAGTATTTATACACGGGTCAGTGCTTGTGGGTTTAGAAAAGCCTAGTTACTGAATATATTACTGCTATCTTAAGCAGGGAATCTATGTTAATTCATGGAAGGTTTCCTAACCACCAAGGTTTTTATTACTGTGACACACACTGACATCTGTGTTTAAGAGCAGATGGGCACCTTGACAGTAGATCCTGAGTTTTTTCTGTGAAACTACGATTGCCCGGGATGCTCTATAGGCACTTTTCACCACATGGTACCAGCACAACTCGACTCAGTTTGGTTTTTCATTGGCAAGAAGTACCTGGGACTTGGTACCTGGCACCACTTTTTTAGTACCTGGTCTCCTGCAGTTCCTAAAAGCGTCTGAGCAGGTACTAACAGGTACTAAAATGTGATTGGTCGGAATTGTCATGGTGTCATCACTGCACGACATGCAAATATTTGTACCTGTGCTTTAGAGCAACGTTAAAATTATATTTAAATAACGTCAGCAGGATCCTGAGCTCTGACCATCCAGCTGAGAGAGTTTATACCCAGGCTCCAACTTGATGGATTAACAACATATTTTAAGTTGAAACAACTAATTTCTTGCCTCAAACAATCTTCAAACTCAGTGTCACCACAGCAGCAGAACTCAGAAGATTACTGCATGAACGTCTTCCTCCTTCACCTGCACCAACACAGAGGAGGGACTATCCTCTGTAATGGAAACACAATCAAGCTGAGTCGTGCTGGTACCATGCAGTGGAAACACGCCATATGGTAACATTAGCAGCTTTCTCTGGGTTTTTATTGATTTGGGGGGAAATTAAGAAACAACAATAAAACAAATTATGTAAAAAAGTGTTATGTTTCTTTAAGAGTCAGCTGAATGCATTTCCAAATTCAATGAGCAACTTAGGGAGTTTAAAAATTAAGGTGAGAAAATCTGCAAGAAACAGTAGGTAAAATTAATAGGTACCAATCTGGATTTAAAATAAATGTGTTTTTGTTAACATCTGAACAAACTCAAGGACCCACTGTTGAAGAAAACTTGATCCTTTTCTTGACTGTGGTTTATCATCTTAATGCTTCACTTAGTCTTGGATTGTTTCCCTCATTGTACATTCAACAGCTGAATAAAACCACTGCAAGTGAAGATGTAAAAAGTATTGTGTATCCTTGTAATGTGACTGCTCAAAACCACTTACATCGCAGTAAAGACTGTAGTAGGTAAGTTTAATTCACTTGTAAAAAATCTACTTCATCTCAGTTTTGTTATTATAGGATTTTATTCTCAAACATAATGAACTAACCCTAAATTGAAAACTTCTCCATCTTCCCAAAAGCAGCCTGCAAAGTTCAGATGTTAAATATCAGCTGCTGAGAAGCTTTTATACTATTACATTCTATGAGGATAAGGAAATGTATTTTAAACATATTTAATATAAGAAAAAACTTCAAATCTCCAATTTGAAATGTTTATAAAGTTACAGTGTTGCCCACAAACAAAGCTCTGCTGTGAATCTGTGGCGACTGAAAGACTAAATAACACAAGCATAATTAAAACACACATGTTTGAAGTCACCCGGTGCTGAATTATTAATAGTCTGGTATATCCACTGCCCAGACGGAGGCACGGCGAGGACACGCTCACTCTCTCTGAAATCATTACCAACCATAAGTCTTACAGTCAAACTGCTGAACACACGGACAGACAGAGACACAGAGGAGAGATTAGAGTGGGAATGGGTGGAGAATGTGTCCGAGGAAGAAACTGGAGGGAAAGATTAAAGAGACAGAAAGAGAGGGAGAGGACGCAGACAGACAGCGTATGAAAGTCCAGAAATCAAAGACGTCAAGAGGCATAGACATAGAAATGGACCAGTTTTCATTGACAGATAGGAAGACAGATGAGAGTTCAGAAATCAAACACGTCAGGAGGCATCAGGACAGACAGCATCTGACCCATACTCCCCTCAAAACTTTAAACTCACAATTCTTCATTATTCATTAACTAAAAATGCAACCTACACACCTTCTGGATCACTTCACTTGCTTACTCCACTATTATCATTTAGCTGTGAGCCATAAGACACGGGCCCGTGATCCTGCTTGAGGTGTACTTTTCATAAAGACTACCTCCTAAGGCTCTTTCCCTCATTTTTCACCATAACACACAAAGACGCATCAAACAGATATTCGTGGAGACAGGTGAACACAGAGTCAGGGAGGCATGCAGGCAGACAGAGGCTACAGGCAAACAAATAATCAGATACACACAGGTTTATACACGAGCTAATGAGGTAGATATAGTTCACATGAGCAGATAAAAAGGGTGAGAGACACATAGGTTAATACACAATTACACTGACAGGTAGAAAAGTAGTTAGAAACATTGCTCTGAAACAAAACTCAGTGAACTGTCCAGACTCCTAATGTAAGAAAAAAAAAAAAGAAGTGTGTTAAACTCTGCAAGTCAAGCATCCTCAGCTGCAAGTAAAGCAAAAGTGAAGCGAGAAAACAGAGCCACTAAATGAAAGAGTTGCATCATTGACAGGAACAGAGGCTCAAAGAGTTTCAGGCTGTACAGCAACTCTGGTGCCAAACTGTGCCCTCATTTTTACAAACTTCTGGAAGTTTGTTGGGCTTGTCATGCTGCAGTAACAGACGACTAAAACTTCTGCTCGTACTTAGATGTGTAAGAGTATGGCTCGCTCCAATTTCTGGACTTTGGAGAGGGGAAACAGCCTGAATCAGCCATAACTGAGGAGCTTGGTGAACAGTGAGTCAATGCAGCAACTCTTTACTGGTGATTATTAGTGAACATACTCGGTTTGTCCCATGTGGAAAAGGCTGGCGATTTATTGGGATATTTCTTAAAAAAATTATTATTATTATACACAACTTGAGATTAACTACTGTGTATTAAACTATCTGCTTAATGTGACAATATGTGTGTCAGACAATTTTTAAATCTCTGATGATTTTATATTTTTTAATTTCCGACACGTATTTTATCGACTGTCAATAATTCCTCCATTGTGTAAACTTTTCCACATGGGGTGTTGTTATCACAGTGCTCTCATATACCGTCGTGCAGTAGTCAGACAACTAATTGACTGACAGGGCCGCCAGCCACTCACGTGCCCAGGTAGTCCCACACCAGGCCCCCCATT
>OOFC01049971.1:74429-87152 GCA_900323345.1 Pseudochromis fuscus
GCTGGGCTGGTTCCACACACACACACACACACACATAATCCTGTTTTGCGTAAAGATTAGCACGAACATGAAAAGTGACTAGATTTAAAAAGGCAATTTAAAGCGAGCTGCAGCAGGTTTTCTTGTTTCCTCAGCTCTGCTCAGCCACACACAAGATTTAGAGAATGAGAAAAAGAAAGAAACGAAATAAAACCGAGAAAAATAAAACACGCTTAGAGGTTAGAACAGCTGTGTGTGTTTCCCAGAAGCAAATGTTGCTCTTGGGACGGACCGACTTTGTGTGTGTGTGCGCACACGCCTTGGTCCCACAATACATAAACCCTATTAGTTTTGGAAGTGTATAACAGTTTTTACGGGTCTTTATGTGGAGTGGAAATGTTTGGGTGTCTCACGATATAAGGAGATGTGGGTGGAGGGAGAACGACAACTAAGAAAGGAAGAAACATCACACACACATTTTCATCCACAGCACAGAAGGAGACTAAGAAATAAATCCTAATGAGAGAAACACCAGAGATCCACTGACACCTTCATACACACCCCCCCCCTCTCCATGAGTTTGTCACATACATCAACACACACAGGCCCACATACACATCCAGGGTGTGGTGGTGCTGCTGTCTTCTACAGTCTGTGAAAAAGACTGTAAGGCTGTCAGCAAGCCGTCACACACACACACCACTTTATGGGCTGCTGTGTGGGAGAGAATATGCAACACACAAAAGGAGAACGAGATGAGAAGTTCTTCCTCCGTGAACTGTTGGCACCGTGGATGTTTTCCTCACCGCAGAGTGAGAATAATATTTAATTAAATGCTGTTTGTCCACCACGGTCATCAATAAACCAGGTCCGGTCAGCTAACCTTCTTGAGCTGGTTTTCCAGTTTGATACACTCCTCTCTCTTCTGCTCCAGGCCGATTTCAAGACTTTTCAGCCTGTTGTCCTTCTTCAGAGTCGAGGAGGCCAGAGAGGACGCCTTCTCCTTCAGATCCAACACCAACGTCTGGATGGAGGGAGGAGAGTGTAATCTATTTGTTCTCAATTCTTACAGATTATCACAACATTGTAGTTACCAATACCACAATTTCAGTATATTTACCATATTTTCTGGACTATAAGCTGCTACTTTTTTCCAACACTTTGAACTTAAACATCGGTGTTTCTGAAGCTCGTTGGCTTTTTACAAGCTAGCAAGCTCCGTGCCCCTGATACATTTAGCGTCGTCACATCAGACCCGGTCAGAGTGGACCACATGAAACTGTTAGAATAAATTCAATAGCGGCCTATAGACAGGTGCGCTCAATAGTCCGGAAAATACGGTACTTTGTTAAAAACTTCACTGATTCAATTTCAGCAATTAACTTATATTATTAATTATTTTTCTAATTGATAGTATACAGTCTAACAAAATAAATAACCTGGAGCTATCCTTTAACATCTTTTTCCACAGTTGGTTGATTGACTCTGTTCCTTGTTCATCAACGTTTCCCATGACCTGTCTCTTTTCTCACTCTCAGGCTCAGTCCCTTCATCCGTGAAGCCGCTCTCTCCCTTTCTTTTCTGGTCTTTTCCTCTTTTGGTAGGGGCAGTGAAACAGAAACCAACGGGACCAGAAGGAGAGACACTCAGACGTGTAATTTTACCCTTGACTGACAATACCAACTCCAGACTACGGATCATCATGTTTGACTGGGCTTTGGTCAGAGAAACCTTGCTGCTTACTCAGATTATATTTAGGTACGCATACATACCGCTGTTGTCGGACTAACCCCACATCTGTGTTTAGCAGTGCAGAGAAGAAAAGCTCGTTTTCTCCCAGAGCTTTCCCATGTATTTCTCAAATTATATAATGAGGCTGTAACAGGTTTTATGATCCCACAAGCATTAAAATTAGCAGAAGAAGTCGGAAAATGCACAAAGGACATTTTACAACGGTATAATTACCACCTTAGAGGGATACTGTGATGATCAGCTTTTTGTGATGAGAAGATCAATAACATTGTTGGTACAATATGCTCAATATGAGGCGGGAGCTTGATGAAAAGCTACCACGACAACAAAAGATGACGGTTCAAGGAGGAGCTCACTGTATCTCATCTGTTTAATTCATACACAACTGAAACGTGAAAGCTGCTGCTTGTACCTTCATGTCCACAGGGAATAAAAAAGTGGAAGTAATGTAATGTAATGTAATATACCTCCATTTTTTTAGTTGACCGACTCCACAAAAACATGAAACTGAGTTTATTTGATTAATCATTTTGTAATTATGTAGCTTCACTAACAATTTTAATGTTTGTTTTTCCTCTCCATTTTGGATCCACATCAGGACACCGAGTTATTTTTTTGTTGTTGGATGAACAATTGTTATTAAAAAGAATAGCTGGGTTTGTGTTTTCTGGGGACACTGCGTTAAAATATGAGTTTTTCTTAACCTTCCTGAAGTGGTTAATTGTAACTTTTCTCCGGCTGGACGTTGAATAAAGAGAAGACGTTGCCAGAAAATGCTTTGTCATTCTCAGTCTCTCCCTCTCTGTCTCTGCTGTGGTATTTTGTATGAATCACAAAAGGTCACGGCGAGAAGAATTCAGCTCTGATCACTGTTTCCATCGGTTGTCGGCCTTGCATTTTTGTTGTCAAGGAAACATGGCTGTTTTATCGTTGTTGTCCTTCAGCGCAAGGACCTTGGGAGGATTCAAGGCTTGCTCTACAGTGATAGATCAATCATGTTCTCCTGACAGGAACATAGAGCAGGAGAGGACAGGAAGTGTTGTTCTGACTTATGGCACAGATATGGATGTGTGTGTTTGTGGATTCTTTAGGTTGTCTTCTACCTCACGGTCAGCCAGGTCAGCCTGCAGCTGGGAGACTTTCTCCCTCAAGTCTTTCAGCTCCTTCTTGCTGGACTCCACCTCCTCCCCCTTTTCTCTCTCCTCCCTCTCCCGCTGCTCCTTCAACCGCTCGATGATACGCTCCTGGATATAGAGGAAGAGGAGGAGGAGGAGGAGGGAGAGAAGTTAAGAAGGACAGAATCACAAGTAGGAAGGGTGAGTGGGAGAAAAAGGTAGTGGAGGTAGTGGGAGTGATGGAAAAAGAGAAACAGGCAGAGAATAAAATCACCTCATACGCTCCAACAGTCATTCACAGTCACTCAATATCAGGTTTCTATACTAATAACAGTCGCATTAAACTTTATGTACATGGCAGCTTTGACAGGATCTAACAGCCAACAGTGATTTTAGACACGTAATATGTTTTGGCACAGGATGTAAAATTCACAACTACTAAAACACAACAGTCCATCTCTGCAGCTACAGAACAGCACAGCGGACGGTTCAAGCTGAAGTACAAAAGTTCACACATAAAAAAGCAGCACACAAAACCAAAGAGTGGACTAACCTGGCCGTGCATGTTGTTAAAATTAATATCTTTGTGAGGACCAAATCAAGTTTTATTCCTTCGGAGTCCGTTTCAGTGTTACATGATGACAGCTTTTGCAAATATTGGATTTACTGGATAGTTTTTATTATTAAACAATTAATTTTGGGGTCACCACCAAAAAGTGGTTTTATTATTTTATGTCGAACGAATTAAACAACTATATTTCTCTTCTTATTTTTCATTTTTCAAGCTTTGGTTCGAATGTGTGTTTGACTTACGACACAATGTTATTTTTTTGTATAAAATACTACATTACATGTTATTCTCTTGAATTCTTTACATATTATACAGGAACCTCATGGTCTGTGTTGTGATTCCCATCGTCCACAGCTGCCTTAACAACAGTAAAAGTCTCCTGGAAAATAATTTCCTGTAGAGAGTGGGAACTCTGTACTATTTATTTGTGATGGTCCGGAGGTGTGGGTGGACTGAGCTCTTCCTCTCCTCGTGTTGCGGTTAGCTTGGTGGGGGACCACAGACTGTATGTAAAAATGGACGACGCAAGTGTGGCTCAAAAATGAAGCCAATGCGGAAGTGCAAAAAGTTAATATTGACCCGTCGGCTGCTGGAGTGTTGGCTTCATACAATAAAACATAAAAGATAGACATATATAGTACAAACTGTGGCCAGCATGAACTGTATTAAATCGAACACAGAATAAAGAGAGCGGGACAACGAGGTAAAGATGGAAACTGAAAAGAAGAAAAGCTGAAAATGAAACATATCAAAAGGCACCAAAACAATTAAAATGAAGGGGAAAAGCTGTTTGAGTGAAGCAGGAGTCGTCAGCGACATCTTCCTGCCAACACTCACACATCCAGCTGACACCCTGAATATTAGTCACTGGACAATTAATAGCCGTGTTTCCTGTGTGTGTGTGTGTAAGTGCAGAGGAGATTGAGTTGGTAACATAATCATGCACAACAGTACAAAAATATATTCTCATCAAACACTTTAAAGTGGTCCGCTGGTGTAAGTGTCACTGGTCCGTTTCCCAGAATCGAGGTCGAGTCCCCACACTGAGCAGCCTGAGGAGTCATAAAACAGGCCGTACTGTGCAGTGACTACAGTACCTGAACCTTCAGACCCAAGCAGTGACCGAGCGAGTGGCGACTGAGCGAGCGACCGAGCGGCGACTCACTTTGAGCCGTGACAGTTTCTAATCTTTTATGAACACAGCCTGTGAATGATTTAATAATGAAACAGCCAGTGTGATTATTGGTTCATTTCCATTTATCCGGAGTCATTTGGTCATCGCGTGGGTGGTCGGCAGTTTTGCTCATAGAGGTTTTATTAATGTAACCTTGCTCGAGAGTTGACCTGAGGTTGACCAGCAATGTGTGTGTGTGTGTACCTTTTCAGCCAGAGCCTCCTCCAGTGTTCCCAGTGCAGTGTCAGTGTTGGAGGTGTCTGTCTGCAGAGACTTCACCCTGTCTTTCAGACCGCTTAGCTGTTTCTCTTTATCCCTCAGCTGATCCTGGAGGTTCTCGATCTGCACAGAGGAAAGGACAGAAATAATCATCACTGTTGATGCATAAGTCACCTGTTGGCAGCAGAATGATGTTTAGTTGGCCGGTGTACGGGCTCTCAGACTCAGCCAAAATAAAGCACTCGTGCAGTGAAGTCCAGTCGGGAAATACTGCAGTGAAATGCAGAAAATTACATTTGTTTTAATAGCTATAAATAACAAATATAACAAACTTGAAGAGCACTCACAGCAAACTGCAACTTTAACATTTAAACAAAGATTGATCTTTTCCATTAACTAAACATTCATTATGCAGCATGTGATATAGGCAAGCTTGTATTATGAACACAAAAAAGAAAACACATTTTCACACTTTAATAAATATTTGTACTATGCCGATAATCTCAGATAAAGTAAAATGTACTGTAATATCAACACAGCTGATGTATCCTTCAAACTCTACTTGTAACAGTAATAAACAATGATGGTTTATACGACTTTATAATCAAAATACATCATTTAGCCTGTATTATCTAAAAATGAAACAAATCTGACAGAACAAAAAAAGCAATGTAGATTTGATTCAATCTAATTTGCTGCTGAAGGCTCATTGTTTTCTACATAACTTATATCAGCTTCTGGACATCTCACTGGAGTATATGGCTTCAAGACATGTATTTGAAGATTACTGAGTGATACCTAACAGGTTTACTTTCAATGTAGTTTTCATTTCTCCTCCAAATGCTCTTCCTCCTCTCACATTCATTTCCCACCACAAGTCTCTGCCCACTACAATGTCTTGAAACCAAGAGACAATTTCTAGTAAAGGGGCTTTATTGTTTCTCTGTTATTGAAACATGAAAAAGGCTGAGAGGTGCTGTCAAATATAAACTTTCTCACTGAGCTTTGCTACCTTTAACCCTCACTCCAAATACACACTCGCCCTCCCTTCACCTCCTTCCTCCCCTTCCCCCTCCGACATCCTGCGTCCTCTCACAGTGATTTGGTAGCAGATTAATTTGCTGTTAAAACACCAAATCAGCAGAAATAACCGAAGGACTCACTCTTTCCCTGAACCCACAAAGTGCGCGTATGTGTGTTTAACATGTGCGTCTATCTTCGTGAAGACCGACTTGAGATTTAGACCTTGGGAGTGAGAACATATTTGGAAAGTGAGGACATTTTGGCCAGTCCTCACTTGAGCGCAGACCCTCCAAGGCTGATTGAGGGTTCAGACTTGGCCGTAGGGTTTAAGGGTAGCATTAAGTTGAAGTTAGGGTAAGGGGCTCGGGAGTGCTTTGTGTCAATGAGGGTGCTCACAAAGAAAGAAGTACAAACACATGTGTGAGAGAGAAAGAGGGAAACAGATCGCAGACAAAGATAAGGACTTAAGTCAACTTTGTGGTCTTCATTAAGAAATGGATGGAGCACAAGATTGAACGGGACAGAAATAACAAATTTAGAGGAAAAAAAAAAAGAAATGGAAAACTTATATAATGTCTTATTATGAGTGAACCTGGGTGGTAAGATTGCAAAATTTCAATCTCCTCCTGCTTTTCTATCTTTTCTAGAGAGAGAGGAAATCAAGTGATTGACAAGCTCTCACAAGAAAAAGTTAGATTGGTATGTAACCTCTGACTCCACTGCAGGTGAGACACACACATTTACAGTGAGAGTGTGTGTGTGTGTTCATACAGTAAAACATTTCCAGCACCTCATTAATCAACTGTTGACCTGACAGCTTGACTGACACCTCCTCCTCCTCCTCCTCCTCTCTCTCTCTCTCTCTCTCTCACACACACACACACACACACACTTGACATTGAGAGGCAGTGAGACTCTTTGATCCCGTCTGCATTTCCTGAAACTGACAGTGACTGGATGGCTGGCACACACACACACACACACACACACACACACACACACACACACACACACACACACACACACACACTCATTGCTTCTGTCTTGTCCTATTTTTGTACAGAAATCGCCTGCGATAATAAACTGGAATACGTGAACAAAACAATGACCAGCTGCTGCTTCTCTTCCTCTGTGTCACAATGTTCCTCACATGTAACAGAAAATTACATTTAACCACCCAGAGAAGAGGATCAGAGAAAAATCTTCACCATACTCACAACAAATGGCAGATACAAACAGGGAGGAGGTGGACGAGAAGGTAATTTTTTCAGCATGAAATGAAGAGAAATGAGGAAATAAAGCACAGATTTGATCAACAAAGAATTAGCAGCGTCTCTGTCTCCCCTCTCAGACACTGGACTGTATTCTATTTGAAGATGGCAGAGGTCATCATTTATTAAACAAGAGGAACTCATTAGTATGCATCTGATTTTAAACACACTGTGTCTCTCTCCTCCCCCTCCCTGTCTTGCTTTATGTCTGTCTGCTTGATTGTCGTTCTCAATTATCCGCAGACGTTTTCTGTTTCTACTTATTTTTTTTAACAGGAGACAACTGGTGGGACGGGGAGAGACGGACGGACGGATGGACAGAGGGGAAACAAATGAACAGGTTGAATTGTCATAGCAAAAGACAAGAAAAGAGGCTTGTATTGGAAGAAATCAGTTGGCTATGACCCATTCACAACTGGCGTTAGGATGACAGTGAATTGTGTGTGTGGGAGCGTGCATCTGTGTGTGTGTGTGCATCAGACAGCAAAGACAAGGGGTCACTCCAGCCCATCCATCTAAATGACAGCATTTCCGTGGAGATACTAAAACTACGTATTGAAAAGTAGGAAAAATATGCAGAAAACACCAGTTCCTCTAGTTTCTCTTATACATAAATGAGCTGTCTGTGTCCATCTGTCTCCCTGCTCACCTGTCTGTCTCCCTGTGTCCCCATCTGCTTCAGTATCTAATGTAAACACTGTCCTACAGCTCCATCTAGTGGTCATAGTTTAACATGACGCTGTATTGTCAGTGCGGACAGGTTTCTTATGGCATGAAGGAGACTGAGTGAGTTAATGTATGCGTTCATGTGCCTTTGTGTATGCTGTCATTCATTTTTTTAAACATAAATTTGATTATTTCAACCATAATGATACTAGTTTGATTGGAATTAAGTTAAAAGCAGCACAAATCAGCTAAACAGACAAAAGAAATAGTGAAATTTACTTAAGAAAATATCACAGCAATGTCACACTTTGACCAGTAGGGGGATGCAGTGCAACAAAATGACCATACGTATTTCTGAGTGCTCTCACCTTCTTCTGGAGCACATTAACTTTGCGTTCCTTGACGTCCAGCATGTCTTTGAGGTCGGTGATCTCCCCTTGCTGAGTGCTCTTCTCCTCTGTCACTTCTGATATCTGCTGACTCTTTTTAGAGAGCAGAGACTCCTTTTCCTCCAGCCGGAGACGCAAAGCATCCACCTGCACACACACACACACACACACATGCACGCATATACGTCAGAGGAGAGGAATGTTCACAAACCAAATATCAATGGTACCATGCAGCAGAAGAGTCACAGTAAGAGAGTAACTAGAAACCTCAGTCTGTAATATGGCAGCTCTCTGTTCCTTGGCAGTGAGAGACTCCTTGAGTACGTCCACGTGTTGTTTACTGTCAGAAAACTGATTGTTCAGAGTTTCCAGTTTGGTCCTGAGAGCCAGCAGCTCGCTGTCCTTACGACTCAGGTCCTGCTTGGCCTGCTCCATCTGAGTAACACACACAGCATCATAAGAGAGAGTCAGAGTGTGTACTGCAGAGAATAATATGGTTGTTATATCACTCTCGTTCACCTCACTCATGGGTGTGTGTTAAGGTTTTAGCCTTTACTTTTTAATTTAATATTCCACTGCAGAAGATCAACCGTGAAAAAGGAAATAACACATGACTGACTAGTCATTTCTTATTTAACTGACATATCTCATTACAGTGTCTTGCTACAGTTCTGATTCACTTAACATGTGGAAAAGCACATTTTTCTTACATGTCAGATTTTTATATTAACATATTTTTATTTATTTCATTCACATGTGACTGTTATTAGACATCAAAAACCCTACTGAACCACTGACTGCTGCTTACTGCCTTGCTCAAGGGCACATGCTGATAGTCCTTTAAAGAGAGGAGCACATGGTTATCACTAATCCACCTCATCCACAAAAAAATTAAAAATAGGAAAGAAAACATCTGTGTTATTACTCAAGTGTTACTTGAAGTATACATGCTCACAAAGCTGAGAGGTCAACTGAAACACACTGAAGACTTTTTAAATATGTACAATACTTTTTTTTATCAAACAAAACAAAAAGAAAAAATTTATTCTTGTTTTCTGAAGTTTCCCCTGAAAAGCAAACAACAGTTAGTTAGTTTTGTATGTGTACCACAGGGTCAGGGTCGATTCTTTCAGTTGGGCCAAGATTACGAACATAATGATGTCAATAAATAAATAAAACTACTACATTTCTATAAGTGACATACGGCATTTAAACTTCTCTTGGTATTTATTGCTGTGGGAGTGAACTGAAAAAGTGAATTTAGCACGACCAATGAAAAGAAAGGACCCAGACCATACAGAACACAAGTCATATAAATACCTCAGCAAGCCTGTTAGCAGATCTGATCTAAGCCACTACCTGAGAGAAACCTCATGCAAAAAGAAGGAGAAGCAGGTTAAAGACGCACTGAGTTCTGTAACTGTGTCCTTCAGACCTCAGACTGAAACAACTACTACTGTCAAACTCCACTGACCACAGAATGGGAAGGAATGACCTCCTGACCTGTACATATAAAACATGAAATGTCAGTGCACCAGGAAGATGGAAAATGTGTGAATGAATAAGAAAAATCTCAAAATTTACGTGACTTGTAGCAAAATAATAAAAGTTTTTTTCATGTTGCTGTCAAAATCTCACATGAATAGTTGTCAGCTGTGGACTGTGAACATCAGAGTGTCATAGTTGCTTCCTGCTGTCTGAACACACAGTCATACTACTTGGAGTCTAAAGAAAGAAAGAAAGAAAGAAAGAAAGAAAGAAAGAAAGAGCAAACAGACAGAGGTGCTTCTCTTACTGCAGACACCTCCTGCTGCAGCTCACTGGCTCGTTGCCTTAGCGCCTCCTTCTCTGACTGGCTGTGAGTGAGCTCTTCCTTCAGCTGCTCAACCTGGCAGGAGAGGAGGGCGTCACCATGGGTGCTTTCCATTTGGCTAGCAAGGCTCCTCGCTTCCCTCGCTTGTGTTTCCTCCTCGCATCTCAGCTCCTCCCAGTGTGTGGGGGGCGAGTCAGAGATGCAAGGAAGAGACACAAGATCAGTAAATACTCGCACAGCATCTATGCTGTCAGACGTCTAACAGTCGACTCACACATCAGTAACAAAGACAAAGGTGACAGATGAAAATGACATAAACAAACATTTCATGAGGAAGACAAACAAAACAAATATAAATACTCTGAATCAATCCATGGCGTATTATGGCTCCTTTTCCTGTCCCATCAGGTCAGCTGACCCATGGATACAGTTTGATTGAAGGGTGATGCTGTCCAGTAAAAAACACAGGATTTCCTGTCTCATCTCTTAACTACAAAACCTGTGAATCTTTGCCCCAATCTCTTCTGAAACCTTCTCTCTTCTCGTCCTCTGCAAGATGCATTTAAATGAAAGACAGATCCTCGATGGTGGAGGACCACAACTAATTTCAGGGTCATGGATCAGAGGAGTCAGGAGGGCATTACAAGAAGTAAAACCCACAATGAATAACCACAGCCAATAGGATCACACATGGCACATGCTGGGAGAACAGTGGTAGTATCATTTGAATGCATTTTACTTTATAACATGTGAACCAGTCAGTCGCCTTTTTCTTGACTCCTAAACAACATATTGGTTTGTTGTTTTAAATAAATCTAATGATTTAGGACAACAACACCCTGGTTTAAATACGTTTTGAGGCTCAAATACGCTGCTACACATTCATACACTAACAATGATGCAATCAGAGAGTAAAGAAAAACTGTAAAATAAAGCCTGAATAAGTTCCTTCCAACTGTGAGACACAGTCACAAGAGACAAAAACAAATACATTTCAACTTGAACAAGGAGAATCGTCTCCTGAATCTCCAAACTGCATCACCTCCCTGCATGACAGGAATACTCAGTTTGCTGTTTTAATGAGCATGGCTCCCACACACACTTTTTGTTCCTGACAGTGAAGTTGTATCCATCAAGGTAAATGCAAAGAAAAAAAAAATCCAATCACTAAGCAAGAAAATTCAGTCACCTTTCAAAACACCAAGAAATAATAAAAAAGCGAGACTTGCATATCCAATCGAGACAGATAGATTTGGGACAGGAACATATTTTTTCTTCAGGATATTTAGTTAGCATTAAAATGATGCACTAAAGCACCAACTCAATGCTTTGATTTGAGCAGGGAAACATCAGTCTACAGTGCAGCCTTTTTAAAACCAAAGATTGGGAGTTCAGAAAGATTAAAGATACATGAGGTCATCATATTGAATATTTTGTATATTTGCATATATTCCTTTGCAGTCAATAACTCTGTTGTTACCTGCATGTTTTTGTGTCCCTCCAGCTTTAGTCTGGTCTGAATTTTTTTGCCTTGTGCCTTTCGTACCAAGACATCTCCCATTTCTTACTTGTCCTGTGCACACTTGCATATTTTAAATGGCAATTCTCATCTCTCAATCAGCCCCATGTGAGGTCTCTGGTTAAAAACACTGTTCAAGTGACTGCGACTGCTGCTTGTTAAAGTAAAGGCTGCAAAAAAAACATTTAGTAGCCAAGTGTCCAATTAAGTTTCACTCCTCGCATTGGACAGTCATATCCCACACACACTTCTTTTAATATCGACTTAAAGCCACTCAAACTGAAGCAGTGACTCATAGTGATTAATAGTGTGTTTGCTGTTTTATTTCAAGTTGAATATGCTGAAGCACAGAGCCTGAGGATGAGGAACATGGATAACTGCCCAAATACTTACTGTCTACACTACATGCATGTGTGTGTGTTAGTATGTGTGTGTGTTCATCACCTTGTTTTTCATGAACTTGGAGTGGGATCTGTAGACCTCCATCTGTTTGATCTCCTCCTCCCTCTCCTCGCTGCTCAGAGCTCCGTTGGATTTCAGCATGATCACCTCCTCCTCCAGCTCTCTCATGCCGCGCTCCATCGAGCTGATTTTCGCATCCTGGCAGGAAAAAAAAAAAAAAAACATCCACATGAAACGAGGTTTGATTCATTCTACCTGAGCTATAAATATAATCAAAAATGAAATAAGGTCTCTTGGTATTTCTGAATGAAGAGCAGTGCTGGAGATGCAATCAAAGAGGGTCTCAATGAAAGGTAACATCAACTAGATTTTGAGTGAATTAAAATAAAAAATAAAATCATCATCAACTTATGTCTACCTTCATTTCGATGACTGTCTGCAGGGCCTTGGTCTTTGTTGATTCTGGAGCTGCTTCGTATCTCCTGTGCAGCTCCTGAGGGACACACACACCACGATGGTCAGCAGATGATAAAGAGGGAGGCATAGAGGGATGGAGCGAGGGATGGAGCAAGGGAGGAGAAGGCCGCAGACCAGGAGAGGAGGCCATGGCGACTGGTGGGAAGGGATGGAGGGAGGGCTGGATGGTGGGCGTAGGCCGTGGAGCGGGAGCAGGGAAGGATGGTGAGTGATGGAGGGAAGGATGGAGGGAAGGGTGGACCGAAGAGGCGACGACGAAAGAGGGATAGTGGGGAGGACAAGAGGCAGGTGGGAGAACGGGATGGATGGGGTGGCGCTGGGAGGGAGGGGAAGGGGCGGGGAAGGAGGGAGAG